>BPLR01005718.1:0-98044 GCA_021605095.1 Caerostris extrusa | reverse complement strand
TACGTACGCCAATGCTGCCTCGTGATCTACAGCCTAACCAACGTTACTCGTTCGGTTCGACCAGTGCAAACATCTGTGGCACCACCACCGCTCAGTGAAATGTGTTACAGGTTTGGCGGCGACTCCTCGTTACGAACACATTGATTTAGATTAAATCATTACGGTCATGGAGCATATGATCGGCGTTGGTACTCTCAAAATAAATGCAAACAATGTAAACTTACTGCGGTGACAGCATTAAAAGGAATGTTTTGCTCAATGCTTCAAAAGGTTAATGTTTTGTTTATATACACCACATTCAAAATGTAATTGTGGTGGGTTCATGAAAATATTTTAATAAATTGCATAATGACAGTTATTAGTAATTTTTTATTGCAAGTCAATATCATTTTTATCTTGTAAAAACTGTTCTAATTTGTGGTCAGACCTTGATGTAACTAAACAACCCCAGGTTTGTAACTCTTGACTAGCTTTGACACCATGGATGTTGTAGTATTCGGGAACTGTTTTAAGCAATGAGGTCCCGATCTAATGGTGATTTGAACGCAGGAGCAATTCTACCCGTACAAATGAAAAACCTCTCTTCGTAAATGCCAGTGACAGACGGCCTTATTTCTGAACAATTAGCTGTCTGATGAAGATGATATTGATTTCGATGTTATGCTTATATACTTGGAGTAAAATATTTTTAAAGTTTTTACATCATCTTATAAATAAAATAATAATATAAATTTTAAAAATGATTAACACAGTGAAAATACATTGTATACTTTCCCTAAAAAAGATTATTATGTGGTTTTTCCCGCTCGCTGATAGATCAAGTTTTGACATACCATGTGCTGCTCTGTAAAGCATTAACAATTTTAGTGATTGAGTGATGATGCCCGATTTGGGTCTGTTATACTTTATGAATGCTCGGAGAAATGGTATACTATGGAAAAATGTTGCTTGCAGAGTGCCATGCTTGGAGAAAATGTTTTCACTTTTGGCATCACCTCATAAATAAAATGACAGTTTAAAATTATTAACACAGTAATAAATACACCTATATTTCCTAAAAATTAATTTGGTTTTTTTCACACTTATTAACTAAACAAATCGGAATACAAAATTTGCAACTCTTAAAACATCTCACGGATTTTCAGTGAAATATTCGTTATGTATAAACTACCAGTAATGGTTTAATTAACACTATTCTAGCTGGAATAATTTTTAACTGACTAGAGAAGATTTCCATTACTAGTTTACTAGATTAAATAAATCCTTTAAAAAGCTTTATAGGCAAGTTTTAGATTTTAAACATAATTTTTGTACTGTGCATGAAACTTATAATGTTATACAATGGAAATTAAAATTCAAATCTAAATTTGGCTTAAACTAATTACCAGCATAAATTATAAAGTATTTAGATTCTGTTTTTAATATAATATAATAATATGCTCCCTTCTTTGAATAACCGTATATAATAACAGTATAATTTATTGGAAATTCCAGTTTTATGGGTATGAAATTAAAACATGAAAAAAAATAATCCGAGGATCTTATGAATAATTTGTGTACGACTTTTCTTTAAATAAAAATAGTACTGTTTTTAAAAAAGAAAATGTAAATTATTAAGTTTATTTCCTAGAAATTCACAACTTAGTTTAATAAAACTCTGATCCAAATGAACAAGTAATATAAAAAAAAAAAAAAATTTAAATCAATTCTACTTTTTCCCCAGCATTGCCCCAGAAAGTTTTTTATAAATAAAGTTGAGAAATTTTCCTCTTACATATGGCACCACCTATTGGTAGTACATGCAACTTAAATCCAGAAGGAAACTAAAATTAGTCGAAATAAATTTAATTAATGAATTAATATTTGAAAAACTGTATTAACATCAAGTGTCCTCTGGAATCCATGTATTTGAACTTGAGTGGATGGATAAAAAGTATTTTATAGAAAGTGAAAATTTGAACAAGATATATATGGGAGGTGTTGGCTAATAGAGGAATAAAATGCAATAAAAGAAAAAGCAAATGATTATCTGATCATTTGCTAATAAAGAGATGGGTTTGGTTTGTCGCTCTACGGTCACTTTGAGCACACCTTGGGATAATTACTCAGTGACCTGCAGTATAAGGGTTCAACCTAACAAACATCCATGCCACAGCTAGGATTCGGAACTTTGAAGCCTGTGGTACCAGAAACTGGCCGGAAACTCTAGCCATTTAGACATCAGACCTCAATAAAGAATGGTGACAAATGCCCATTTTTTCACTGCCCGTCTTCAAGCATAGAGGTCTCATATTTATAGATGCATTAACAAATTTTTCAGCAAATTTATAACATGAATACATCTTTAAGATTTGACATTTACAAAATGAAAAATAATAGCTGAATATTTACTTATTAAATTCTAAGTCACTAAGGATAAATTGTTTACGACATTTTATAACAATATTAAAATATTTCTTTAGATATATACCTTATACATACCTTGTATGTTGGAATCAGCTCATAATATTCTGAGGCAAATGTTCTTTTTTTGAGGAGCGTATAAAATAATTTGTTTCTTAAAATATTTCAGTTTAGTATACATTATAGATATTAACAAATTATAGATTTCTGTTGTTATTTTATCCGCAGTTCAGCATGCAGCAACATGATTCAACGGCGAATCATGATAAAAGGTAAAATTCAAAGCTTCTTTTGTCCTTGACCTTGCAGCACAAAAGCACATGAGAAACCAAAGGGGGGAAGTCTGGCTTTTGCCACCCCGTTACCCGTGGGCACTGGGTATAGTCGCCTTTACAATATGCCTGCGCGCTACAGTGGGGCTATTCTGACCCAGACCCTTACACATGTTTCTAATAATACTGGATATTACACCACACATGCTAATTTTCACATTAACTAAATTAATTTTTTTACATTTCATGCTAAAATATTATTATTTTATAATTAAAATAATATTATTTGTATATTTTACTATAAATATTATATTAGTACATTTTATAAATATTAATTTTTATAATAATATTAATAAATATTTATAATTTATTATAATAAATAATAAATATTTTATTAATATATCTTATAATAAAATATTAAGTATATATATCATTATTAATATAATATTAATACTGGTATAGTAATCTTCTTCATTAGATTGTTTTTCGTTATACACATTTTATTTAAATATTGAAAACTTTTAAAACTGATTAATTAACTATTTTTAAAAGTATATATTAAGTTGAATCATACATATACAGGACGTCCCAAACATTTTACGTAGAGTTTTAAGAAATCATGAAAAATCTAAGATTAGATTATCCGAAGGACAGTTAGCATCCTTAAACATGTCGGAAGGGTAATTTTTTCTGTATATTTGTAAGAAAAGAAAATATTTAAAGTTATCACTAATGGGGGCGCAACAATGCCAAATGTTCCTTTTGTTCCCATTGTATAAAAATAATTAATCTGCAATCAAATGAAAAAATCATTTCTGTTTGCGTACAACAAGTATGTCAGAGTCGATAGCAGATTTATCAGCGCGTCATACCGTGATAACTACATTGCAAACTTTGTGATATGAAGTGGCGCTCTCTTCTTTGTACCAACAACTCTTCGAAGTTGAGCTGTGATACAATGTTTCAATTCCATGGCGTTTCAGTTATCGATACATTTTTGATATAAAATATCTTTGTCCCACTCGCCTTTCTATAAGTGTCAATACTCATTCCACAAAGCAGATATTCAATTCAATTCAAGAACTCTGTTACTTATGTAGCATTTTTTCTCGAGAAGAGTTTTCGCATTTCATTCTCAGGAGAGAGGGATATATGTTATTTTAACAACCCATCATACAAATTTGACAGCAGACAATCAATATTGTATGTGGTTATATTACATGCAATTAGTATTGTGTACTAATAAGAATAACCTGTCACTCAAATCTGATATAGATAATCGGTGTCATGTATAATGAGACTCAGTAGTAATTAGCGAATGCCTGTGCGACATTCATATGTCGAAAAAAAACAGATTGAATATGGACTACGCCATGAGTTGTTCCATCATGATTGGTTATCGACCATGAACTGAGAAATGTCTACTATTGTAAGTATTTGAAGTTGTTTGAAGTTGTAGTTTGAAGAAGAAACCCAACTTTGATGGATTTTCTAAAAGAAAGGTTTTTTTTTTTTTTTTTTTTTTTTTTTTTTTTTTTTTTTTTTAATGAAGAAGAGAGTTCTGTGACGAATCGACTAGAAGTATTGTTTTTCTTTTTTCTCTGAAGTGACTGAATAAGCCGAAGATTAAGCCTGTTCTAAAGTGAATCCCTTGTGGTTTCGTGTATCACGTCGAGTGATAAAGGTTTGCCGCCGGCCAAGCAATTAGATCCGACGTCGATTCGAAAACCCTAAAAATCACTGACCTTGAATGAACTGTACTTGCGAAATAATCATGCACTTGTGATCAAATTTTTCCTTAATTTTTAGTGGTTTTTGCATAAACAATCCAGAGTACATTATTTGTATATATATATATATAGTGCTTGTAAATAAAAATTAAATACTTGAATGAGCTTGAAAGTCGCCCTCTTCTTGAAGCCGTTATAGGGCTAAGATAGGCCCAGACATTACAGTGAAGAAGAATTTGTTCTTAAGTATATCATTCAATTCTGTATTCCGTTAAAAAGAAATTACATTTTTTTTTTTTTTCAAAAATATGTCTCTCTATCCATCAGTAGTAAATTTAAATATATATATATATATATATATATTTGCTCCAGGAAAAATCTAAGTTACTGAAATATTTTTTATGACTTTCCAGAATCCGCCTAAACTTCACTGAGATTGAAAAATACAAACATAAAAATCAAAGCACAGCTTTCCATTTTAGAGAAAAATTGTTTGAAAATCGGTTCATCTCGATTTCTATCAAATATAATATTGCACCCTAAGAGGCTGAAATTCTTTAATAATCCAATTTTCAATAATTCAAATTCCATTAATTTTGAAATAATACCAGTTTCATTCAAATATTTCCAATTCCTTAATTTAAGGGGTAAATTCTATTAAACAAAAATAGCTTACTTTTCATAAGAAAGAGCTCTATATTGTTATAATAAATATTCTTTTTCTTGAGGAAAATATGAAATAATTTAGTTTCTTAAAATATTTCAGTCTAACATGCATTATAAATATTAATAGATTGCAGACAACTATATTGGGGCCTTATGGGCGTGCGGCTAGCGATACTATGGATGCTTGCAGTAGTTCGAAATCCACTTTAAAACAGTAGATCCCGGATCGTAGAGCGTTGTAGGAGTAGTGTTACTCGCGTCCATAGTTATAGCCCCTGGTTAGTGGTAAAATGAGTAACAGTTATGGCATAAAGATTACTTATGGCAAAAAGCTCTTGCTTATGGCATAAAGATTAACTGTCTCTGTATTGCCAGCTGTATTAGAGCAACATAATAATGAATATTTCCACACACATAATTTTTACGTGTAATATAAATTGGTACATTATATAATAACGTATTAAGACCTTACATAACCTTATTAACTGATTTTTTTTTTTTTTTTGATTTATGGGAACATTTTTTAAAAATTGATTAGTTAGCTATTTTAAAAATGGCAGTAAGGAAAACAATCTTAAAATGACTGAATTACAAGATTGCTTCAAATAAATATTCAACTATTGAGCCACTACTAGTCATGTCACGTCGTCAACTATATTTATAACCTTCACTCTAACCCCAAGGGTCTAAGAATTTCTGAAAGTTTACTCTACTTTTCAAAAATGTTACTCCTCGTTGTAACAGTTTGCTTTTCCTCTTTCTTGTCTCCGTATGCTTTCTTGTAATTTTGTGACCAGAATTTTAGAAAAAAAAAGTAGACGACAGTAAAGATAAACTTAAAAATAAAATTTTTATTATTGATTATATTTAGTATATCGCTGTCTACTTTCCTCAGCGTCTACAACATCGTTTTCTGAATTATGTGCTTTTAAAAAAGTTATTTTTTATTATTGGCTTAAATATTATGAAATTCTTTACAACATTTGTTAAAATTTAGTTTCGCAATATTTAATGTTTTCAGTCTTTTCTCTTTTACTTTAGCTTTTACTGCTTATTATTTAATCTTCACTGGAATCACACCGTTAGTAACGAATATAGAAAAAAGATGAGAAAAAAAGAATTTTTTTTTTAAATATATTCGCTCGATATTTATCATGTCATCGCAGTAAAAAAAAACACGTTTTGTTATTTTATTATTATTATAATTAATTCCCCAAGCTTTCAACAGCGACGTGGTGGCAAAATGGCTGGCGTTTGGTATCACAGGCTTCAGGTTCGAATCCTGGTGGTAGCATGGATGTTTGGGAGTGGTTCGGAATCCACTTTAAATTGTCGGTCCCGATCTGTTTAGCCCTCGTGTGGACAAGATGACCGTACAACGGCAATCCAAACCAAGTGTTCAACACGTTTACATTTTCTTCCTTGAAATTCTTATTGCGAAACGTTACACATAAAATGCTTGGTATTCATCTCTACCATATTGTAAAATATTATCAATATGGAAAACAAAAAGTTTTTAGCATGGGACAAATCTTAATCATAGGATTTAAACTTGGATGTTAGACATTGTAAACATCTTCAACACAACACATTTTTTTTCTTCCTTGAAATTGATATTGCGAAACGTTTCACATAAAATGCTTGGTATTCATCTCTACCATATTGTAAAAATATTATCCAATATGGAAAACAAAAAGTTTTAGCATGGGACAAATCTTAATCATAGGATTTAAACTTGGATGTTAGACATTGTAAACATCTTCAACACCAACACATTTTTTTTTTTCTTCCTTGAAATTCATATTGCGAAACGTTACACATAAAATGCTTGGTATTCATCTCTACCGTATTGTAAAATATTATCCAATATGGAAAACAAAAAGTTTTAGCATGGTACTAATCTTAATCATAGGATTTAAACTTGGATGTTAGACATTGTAAACATCTTCAACACCAACACATTTTTTTTCTTCCTTGAAATTCATATTGCGAAACGCTTTTAAAATGCTTGGTATTCATTTCTACCATATTGTAAAATATTATCAATATATGGAAAACAAAAAGTTTTAGCATGGGAAAATCTTAATCATAGTTTAAACTTGGATGTTAGACATTGTAAATCTTCAACACCAACACATTTTTTTCTTCCTTGAAATTCATATTGCAGAAACGTTAAAATGCTTGGTATTCATCTCTACCGTATTGTAAAATATTATCCAATATGGAAAACAAAAAGTTTTAGCATGGGACAAATCTTAATCATAGGATTTAAACTTGGATGTTAGACATTGTAAACATCTTCAACACCAACACATTTTTTTCTTCCTTGAAATTCATATTGCGAAACGTTTCACATAAAATGCTTGGTATTCATCTCTACCATATTGTAAAATATTATCAAAATGGAAAACAAAAAGTTTTTAGCATGGGACAAATCTTAATCATAGGTTTAAACTTGGATGTTAGACATTGTAAACATCTTCAACACCAACACATTTTTTTTTCTTCCTTAAAATTCATATTGCGAAACGTTTCACATAAAAATGCTTGGTATTTAACTCTACCGTATTGTAAAATATTATCCAATATGGAAAACAATAAGTTTTAGCATGGGACAAATCTTAATCATAGGATTTAAACTTGGATGTTAGACATTGTAAACATCTTCAACACCAACACATTTTTTTTTCTTCCTTGAAATTCATATTGCGAAACGTTTCACATAAAATGCTTGGTATTCATCTCTACCATATTGTAAAATATTATCAATATGGAAAACAAAAAGTTTTAGCATGGGACAAATCTTAATCATAGTTTAAACTTGGATGTTAGACATTGTAAACATCTTCAACACCAACACATTTTTTTTTTTTTCTTCCTTGAAATTTATATTGCGAAACGTTTCACATAAAATGCTTGGTATTCGTCTCTACCATATTGTAAAATATTATCCAATATGGAAAACAAAATGTATTAGCGTGGTACTAGTCTTAATTATAGGATTTAAACTTAGATGCCAGACATCTTAAATACGTCCAAGCGTTCAACACCAACACATCTACATTTTCTTCCTTGAAATTCCTAGTGCGTAACATTTCACATAAAATTCTTGGCATTCATCTACCATATAGTAAAATTTTATGCAATATCAAAAACAAAAAGTCTTAGCCTGAGAAAAAAATTTAGTTATAAGTTTTATCTTAGATGTTGGACATCTTAAATTTAGATGTCTGGAGCAGCAGACAAATTGTGCACTTGTTTTCAAAGCTAACAATGCTCATTTGTAGTTCGAACAAAAGAAGCCGAGCATTTTGTCTAGTGGAAGAAGGTGCAAACCCTCAGAACCTGTTCTGGTAAAAGTGTGTTGCAAATTGTAATGACATAATTAGGGTTTATTATAGCAGGGGCTCCATGATACAAATGGTTGTAACGCTATCAATAACATATGCCATTTTACTGAAAAATGACCACAAGTTTATGTTTGTCTTTAAAGACAACTATTGTCTCATGGATAAAAAGCTATACGTGCATAGTGGAAGTCAGCGCCCAAAACAAATGTAATGTAGACCGCCAGTGTGCGTTTGGTTCCGGAATAAAAGAGGCGTGTTTCTTTTTACGGTCCACTAGTGCTATGGGTTTTTATTCCAAGACTATAACAGGCAACAATACTATTTTAGATTTTTCCTACATTATTTCAATCAAAGAAATTTCCTAATAATTTATTTATTTTAATTTCAGTTCTGCCAACAGATGCACGAATCTTGGGAATGCCATTGATTCTCCTAGCCGGTGAAGAATACGAATTCTCGTGCGAAACGAGAGGATCACGTCCACGGGCCTGACAACATGGTGGCTTGATGGACACAAGATCACTGCGGGTTTGTCGGATATGGTGAAAGAAGCTCGAAACGTCACCATCAGCACCCTCCATTTCACCCCCTTCCCTAGAGATAATGGAAAGAGACTGCTATGCAAGTCTGCCAACCCAGCCTTACCCAAAAAGCAACAGTCGAAGACGAAAGAACCCTCAGAGTCCAATGTAAGCATTTTATTTTTCTATATTTTACTAATAGATGTTGTAGAAAATATAAAAATGGGACAAATAATTACTTAAAATAATTTCACAAACTTGATTTCTTAAATTGACATATGATAGTCTGCATGGGTGGACCAACGGTACTGCACGTCTATATGCACCTCGATATATCTTGGCTGTAGGAGTTTCAGACAGTGTTTAGTGTTTATGTTTCATGTCGACCAACGAAATTATTGATGATGTTTATGTAAGTTTTCTTTATACGATATACAATTATATGCAATTTTAAATATCTAACTTAATAGTTTTGTATACATAATGTGTCAAAAAACATGAGTTTCATATCATTGCATGGAGTAGAGAAATACAATATTCCATTTTATTTATTAAAATAAGAATAAGTAAAATAAATAAAATAAGTTTTATTTATTAAAATAAGTATAATATATTTATTAAAATAAGTATAATATATTTATTAAAATAAGTATAATATATTTATAAAGTAAGTATAAGTACATTTTCTTATTATTCATCCAATATAAGTAGTATATATTCTGTAATCTATTTATAATATGATTTCATCATATCGTTTTTCCATCAGATGATTGAATGATTTTTTTGTTATTTAAACTATTAAATGTTTCAGTTTGAAATATAAAACAATATATATTTTTATAGCGTACACATAAACGATATATGATGCAGAAGATTAAAAACTTGAATCTTGTGTTTTCAAGAGATTGGCCTACATTAATTTTACAAATATGTAAATTTATGTAGACTATTTACTTATTAATAGCAAGTGACAAAGTATGAATTTAATCCTTTGATCAAGAAATTTTCGACCATTGTATTCAAAAAATTCAACATTGTATTCAGAATGCATTGTATACAAAAAGATTCAACATTGTATTCAGAATGCATTGTATTCAAAAGATTCAACATTGTATTCAGAATGCATTGTATTCAAAAAGATTCAACATTGTATTCAAAAAGATTCAACATTGTATTCAGAATGCATTGTATACAAAAAGATTCAACATTGTATTCAGAATGCATTGTATACAAAAAGATTCAACATTGTATTCAGAATGCATTGTATTCAAAAAGATTCAACATGGGAAATAGAAAATATCAGAACAAGTGCTTTACAAGTTTAGGCAAATTTAAGATATGTGTGTATGATAATTTAAAAGTAGGCGGATTTGGTTGCATATGAAACAAAATGTTTATGTATAAGATTTTTTATAATTTAAAACAATATTTTTCTCGGATCCATAAATTTTATCTAGTGCGAAAAAATTGCTAATTTTTTAATTAATTGAAAAATGTAAATGTCTGCAGTAAAATTTTGATTTAGAACTTTAAATTTAAAATAGTAGTTTTCCATTAATTGAATATATTTAATAGCAACGGAAGGTAAATAAAAAATAATATGTTATAAATAGCTTTTGCAAGATCATGACATTCAATCATAGCAAGATCATGCTGAGCCAGGATCATAACAAGATCAAGCATAGCAAAACCATAACAAGATTATTTAAGAGAAAAAATAACCTGCTGGGAAGCAAATTGAGATTCCGTGATTTAATAACTTGGTTTGGAACCTTAAACACAATGCCTAAGTTTCAACGTTCATGCTGGAAGTGGGGATTTTAAATCATTAATTACTCCAGAAATTTATTTTGTTGGATAAATTCAAGAATACATTCATTTTTTGGAATCAGATTCAGAAATTTTCCAGATTTACACCTTAAGGATATTCGTTTAAAAATTGTGTCCTGGAAAACATTGACTCAATAGCCTCGATTAAAAAGAATTGCCATTTGAAAAAAAATAAAGTTTATGATAAAATAATTATAGTATAATTTTTATTCTTTTATAATTTGGTGCATATAAAAACAATAGTTCAATAATTGAATTTTTTTACATTTTTTAATTGACGAAAATTAATTTTTATAGCGAAATAACATTAAAAATTAAATTAAATCTTCTAAAAATCAAACCTAATAATTAAAAAAACATCTGCAGTTTACTTAAATGTAATAAATAATTTGTAAATATATCAGAGAACAAATTGTAAATATTTGTCAATACCTAGCTTAAAACTGCTGAGTTTGGCTTACTGCGCATCGTGGAAATAATAGATTGGCATGCAAGCAAATTTTAATATTTAACTGTATAAGCTTTGTATAAACATTTATCTTATCTAAATAGCATTGTCCTCCTATACGTTGTATAGCACCATAAAAGTGATGTGAGATGAAAGCTGTAAATAGAATAAATACATAAATTCGTTTGCTCTCATGAAATGCGATAACATAATGTAATAATGAGCTCTTCACCCATGGGGCTAAGAGGTTCATTCAATTCCTTTTCGAGGGTTATATCAACAATCGAATCCCCCCTACATGTGTGATATTGTCTGCTCCAATAACTCGATGGCACCTTCTACCCAAGGACGACATTCATATATTTCTTTGTTAAGATTACCTTTGAACCTACATTGTTCACACCTCTTGATTATAATTGGTGAACGGATCCACAACAACGAATCACAGTTAAATATGTACTGCAGCGATGGATAAAATAAGCATTAGACAATTTTGTGATGGCAAGTTTGTAATGCCTGTATTTAAAGCATCTGTCTAGAACAGGGGTAGTCAATCTTTTTTGTACCTCCACTTTTGTATCTCTGTAAAAGTAAAATTTTCCAGCCACCTACCTGTTCCACAGTAATAGGGATTTATAAAGTAGGGAAGTATCTTTACTTTCCAAAATTTATGAAGCAGAGTTACAGCAAATTAACGCATATAATAATAATTACTTACCAAATATTTTACGTCGGACTTTCGCTAAGTTTAGTAGAATAAATCTTTAGAAAATAACTTTTACTATAGTTAAATTTATCTTTCTATTTATACTTTGCATACATAGAAGCATGAAGACTAATGAAATTACATTTAATTAATTAAGTTATTAATAAGACCCTGTGACTGGATATTTAGAAACTAAATATTGGCTATCAGGCTCAATTTTTGTAAGGGAAAACGAAGATCTTCACTTTCGGAAATATTCAGGCGATTTCTTTCTTTGGTCAGCAATACTAAACACTGATTCAACAAGATATTTAGCAGTTAAAGTATCAATAAACTGAATCATTTTCCACATACATGGATATGAGATGAGCTTTTTTTTTATTTTGCCATAGGTTTTTCATATCTACCACCATCACCATGTTAACTTTTTCATCATATCTAATTTCTAACAATCCTTCTTCACAATCTGTGATATACACTGGTTGTCATATGCCTTTAATTTCAAAATATCTTCATATCGTTTATCCCTTTCTGTCCAGTGTGTTTAAGTTCTTGAGATGTCTACTGAATCTGTCAATATCTTCTATAGTTAAATTATCTTTTATAGATAATAATTCAGGAAAATGAATGCACCATGCTTTGGCTTGTAGCTACTTGCAAATGTATAATTAAATCTTAGGAAAATATCTGCCAAACAAAACATATAAGTCTTGCCTGTAGTTAACTATTAATACAGGTATCTCATAATTATTTTTAAAATAATTTCATGACACAATTATATAATGCTACAAATGAACCAAAGATTCCCGTTGACAGCTAAAGAACTCTAACTTAATAAAATCATCATTATTGTCCTAACAAAGCTGTTGAGCATTCAAAAAGTTTTTGCATTGGATTTGGATCTTATTTATGACTCCAATTATTATAAAAGATGAATGCATTCTTGTATTTAAATTTTATCTTACAAGATGTTTTCTGGCCCTACATAATGAAACACATAAGGCACACATAAAGCATTTAACACTTGCTTCAAATAAGCAGCAAATCCATGATAATGACCTAACATTGATAGTGCTCCATCAGTAGAAGCACTGAAGTAATACTTATTCAAAGGAATATTTTTTATAAATTATGATTTCACAAAAGTATGTAATTATTAATTTATGCAGGATTTGTAAAGTATAATATAGTGTTTATAGTCCTCCAGCATATCTAATAAGATTTATTCAGAATAGCATTTTTTTTTCACGTTATGTATTGTTTTCATCAGAATATTGTACATATATCAACAATAAAGCCTTATTTGCAATGGTAAACGTCCAGTTGCACGGGAAATAAAGAATTTGGTAAATACTTCCAAAAGTTTTTTTTCAAAATTAACTGCCATTTTTTTCAATTCGTCGTTTAACTGTGCAATCACTTATGGACAATGTTTTTAAAATTTGAGATACATCTTTGATGCCTTATTGTTGAGAAAAATTCTTTATAGAAGGTGTTACTACATTTTCTCCATAGTTTTTGAATTAATCGTGAAAGGTGTGATGCAATGATTGTTGAATAATTTTTAAATTTTTATGTATTAACTGAAAATATTCAATGGACCTTTCCTTATCGTTTGGATGCTATGTAAAAAGATATTCTCGCAATTGACTTGGCTTCATGGCCTTATTGGCTAATGTTTTATGACACAATAAACACATTAGATGTTGTTTATTACAACGGATTGTATGAAGCCCATTTTCAGATACTCTGGCAAGTAGCCAAGAGCGTACTTTTTTAAAAGACATGGACTTATAATATTTCAAAATATTTTGTTTGAAAATGTTGGCACATGCTCACAAATCTAACTACATACTAACCAGAGATAAATTACTGATTTATGATCAATCTAATGCCAGTCGGTGGTAGCTCCATTTAATTTCACTTACGTAACTTTGAACTAAATAGGCGATAAAATGTCACAGGTGTAGGCCGTTAACTGGAGTTTTTAAAAGCTACAAATTAACTGAAATCGCTGTACAACTTCTATTACTATAGGACGCCACAGGTTCTTCGAGATACCAACAAAGGCATTCCTCTGCAGAGAGAAAGAATCCTTTAGTCTTTTTTTCCTGATCCTTATGGTCTAAGGATTAAGGGTAGAGCGGAATCTGGTCAGCTTGAAGTCTGACTGCCGTCTTGATTTTACCTGGACAACGGCTAATCCACTACTAATCAGTAGGCAATAATAAAGTGCAGCTTGATTGCAACACTTTTATATATTTGTGATGGCACAGGTTCATAACGATGACGTATCTACTATGTAACATACGTAGTATGATATTAATACTATAATACAGCACTCCATACGGACGTGTAGGATTGCATTATCTTGCGTTTTAATTTGTGACTCGTTTTAAAAATATAAACACTAAATAATTTTATGAAAACATAAATGAAAATTACTTTAAATAATGCTAAGAATTTTTTTAAATTTCCATTTCAATTCTTTTTAAAAAAGTCAAAATTAAAAAAAAATGTGAAGTACTTTAGTATTAGACAAAAACCCTACAGTCCAGCAAAAAGCTGGAAATCCAACTAGTTGTCGTTAGTGACCATATGGAATATCACTAATCTAGAGGAATGGTAATTTGTGACAATGTGGAGTTCTTTTAGCTATCATAGGGTTATCTTGGTCGGTAAAAAATGAAAACACTTAAAGGGTAACGGATGGATTTATGTTGCATTGACCAAAGTGGTATTCTTCCTTGATGAACAGATTTTACAGCAGTGAATCTTGGTTAAATATGTATTACAGAATACATGTTTAAACACATTATACATTACAATACATGTTTGGATTAAATATTGTAATCTGCAATATTATTTTTACATGTATTTTAAAACAACTACCCACACAAATGTTGAAGGAGATTGAATGGAATGTGTATGGCTACTATAAGCGACACTCTGAAGGTTTTTTAAAAAGTGTTCATTCTATAGTGCAGGTTAATAAAATAATGCCCACACTTTGCACCTAAAGTTCAAGAATAGCAAATAAATATTTTTGAGCCCTACTCATTTCTCAGATATTTTCTAACATTAAGATATTCTTTCTATTGCTTATTAAGGTACATTTTTTAGAAATACATTTTATTGAAATTGAATAGAGTTTCAATAAATAAGAAACAGTCCGTTATTTCGTGGAACGAGCAAAATAATCGATTAAAATCAAACGAAGCAAACCTTACTTATTGTTTTTAGTCTTCTTAATATCCTTAAACGTATCATATTTCACTCTGTCATATTGAAACAAAGAAGTAAAAGAATGATAGCTGGAAAATATCAAATATTATTCTTCGGAAATAAATGAAATTTTGATAAAGATATTGTGACAGCCAAAATCATCATCTCGGAAAGAGAATTTATTACGATATGATTCACACGAAGGAAAATAATTGGTATCGGATAAACACTTTCCCGATCCAATACCCTATTCCTCACAAATAACATATCACCTTAACAGGATATCATGTGCTGATAGATAACTCGTTTTTGTCATCTCTTTGCTTCTTTTCTCCAGATATAACAATGAGATAAGTTTGCTTTTTACATTTGTGCTTGGTTCTGGTGCCGGAATAGTATTGGGTGATAGTAAAGCTTGGTTTCTGAGGAAAGCGATACTCAAACCAAGGAAAATTGTTTTATCGGGGATTTGAGTGCAACATATTAATGTAAAATAAATTGTTTCTTTGGAAAAGTTGTCATATTTTATCTGATTCTCGTTTATTAATGTGATTGAGCAATTGAGGGAAGAATTTATTTTTACTTCCAGTTTACTCTTCTGGGACTTGTTAGTTAATAGTTAGTTAAGGCTCATCGCAAATAAATGAGATCTTATGACAAGCGAAAATTATGTTTGTAAATATAAAATATGTTTCATGAAAAATAAAGAAATATGAATAAATTATACGGAAATAAAATATATGCGAAAATAGTGTTAGAAAATTTCCATTTAATTAAACTTTAAGTATCATTAGTTTTTCGTTCGTTATTTGATAGATTTTTATAAATGGAAATAAATAAAATGCGGATTTTCAGTTAGAAAAAAATGGTATCTTTGCATTTTAAGCATAATTGCTATTGTAGCAAAATATTTCAATGGATGATTTTATTCTAAGTTTAAAATTGATACAGAATTTTTAAATTGGTCTATGATTTCAAAAAATTGATGAAAATGAAACATATTTTCAAAAGATAAATAAATTCATCGGAAGTAGATATATTTGCACCCTGTTTTACTAAAATTCTGATAAATTATTATGTACCTTCTAGTATAGATGTATAGTCAATTTTTAAGAAGATTCAGAGTCATTTTTATATCCTTCTCATGGACATTCCATGCTATATTAGTATAAATTTATATTTTTAACAAATATTGAGATAACAAATCATGAATATTTTTTTAGAGCTTTCGACGATTTTTAGTCTTGGAAAATTTTATTAAAAAAAAAAAAAAAAAAAGAAACATAAAGGAATGAACAAGAAATCTCAATCATAAATATGAAACATTCATAATTAAGTATTGTAGTAGTTTATCGTATCATAAAAAATAATATATTATGGTTAATTATTTATAAAAAGAAAATTCGAAGGTAAAATATAAATAAGCCTATATAGTAGAATATTTGAAACAAACATAAAAATACTATCCCCCAAACTTTAAATTAGAATATTCATAACAATTAACTTTAATTTAAAAACATATTTTAATATTATTTTTAAACAACTAACATTAATTTTTAAAAAATCATAAATCACTCCACTTAGGTGGCGCCAGATATAACTAAATAGCATCAGACTGTAGCTGTGCTAGAAGAAAATCGGCTTACGTTTAATTAAGAAGAAATGATTATTTATTCGAATTTTTTTTTTTTTAGTTAACACAGGATTAAAATTTAATAACTTCACAGAAAAAAATAAAGAAGGTGTTATATTATTTTAAGTTACAGTATATGACAAAAAACAATTTTGTTTTTCAGTTTAAATTTTAAACTATTTATGTATGCATTCAAAACTATAATTGTTGGTAAATATTTCCTTATTTCTATAGTTTGCATTTGTTTTACATAATTTTACATTTAGATTAATAATGAAGATTACTATAATTTTATGGCGTTGCCACTCTTTATAAGGAAATAATGTATGTTAATGATAGATTTTAGTGTGGTATATTTGTAAATGATAAGGTTATGATATATAATTAGATAAAATAATTTCCATTAGAGCATCATTTAAATAATTAACTGCAACATAGAAAAAGCTACTAGCTAATTATATTATGTATAATGCGATTATAGAAATCTTGCTTTAGAATTAAAAATGTAAATTGCAAAAATAGAACCTGTGTGTAAGAAACACAGTAAATAGCTTATAGAATTGCATCATATTGATATCAAATTATTATTACGAAAGATAAACAAAATATAATGACTATAAATTTTATTGCACACATCGATATTCTTTTTATCTTCAGATTCAAAGACACATGTGTATAAAATTCAAAGACGAACATACTGTGAATCTTAATTTCTAATGATAGAAAAACGTTCAGTACTTGATTTTGTTTTTAATCTTATCAATTCCATTCACTAAAAATGCAATAAATTATATTATCATCACAATAACGTACATAATTATTTCCTAAACATATTTTTAATATGCCTGCCTAAAAATAGCAAATATGGTAACTACTTTTAGTTAATATATGCATTAGTTTAACGAAAAGGAAAACAGTTTCGAAAAGTTTCTATTTTAGTACTTGAACGCGCATTAACGAAACGCTTAAATGTTCAATTTAATGATCTCCTTAAAACATGACTCACAGAAACTCGTTCTTGCTGATTAAATCAATTACTTCAAGAGATCAGTGTATAAGTTCCCATTATATTTGTTATAAGCTCAAATTCTTCGTGAAGCGAAAATAAACAATTTGAACGCCAAAATCGATTTTCTATAACCATTCTTCCCCTTTCACAGCCATTCTATCACTTGAATGCTACCTTCAAAAAACTGGTCACGAACGAGAAAGTGAGGAGTTATCGATTCGATGCATGTGCTTGCAATGTGTAGGCGTTCTATAGAAGCACTAAGCAGTAAGATTTCATAGATAATTTCAAGCAAATTAATAATTTTTCACGTTTGCTGTATCGACAAACAATTCGTTATTTTTTTTAAAAACTGAAAACATTAAACAAGTAACAAGTAACAAAGTGTATTTTAAGTGTAGTCTTAAAATATGGAATTTCTTCAACAGTTATTGTTATTCTTTTGATACGCGTTCTTCCTTGATACTAAGTCTGTTTGATTTGTTTTGTAAACTGTATGGTGGACCTTAAAATTTGAAAAGAAATATCTTTTAAGATTTATTTTTTCACAAGCGACATCACTAAATGTCGTTGAAAACACTATATTGATGACTGTATTCAACACAACTATCAACATATTTACCATGACTGATGAAATTGCAGCTAAAGTCTGTGTGGACATGGAACAGAACATGGAATAGAACTGAGGGAACATGGAATTGAAGTGGAACATGAAACTGAAGAGTGTGAGAACTAGAAGGGAATTTAGGGTTCGACCAATTAAAACCGCCTTCTGAATCCATTTCAGCGTTGAACATGGTATAAATAAGCATCTGGTATATATAAGCATGGTATATTTAAGCATATATGTAAATCAAGCATTTTTTCAGTTATCTTTCTTTGGGCTCGAAATGTTTAAAAGATGTTTCGAATCCTAAGATATAACTTTTTTTGAGATGGTCTTTCACAAGTATGGTGGCAAAATATGGAATCAACGTAATATTTTCCCTCTATATTGTCGCTCCTCTACGAAAAGTATGTATACAAACATTTCAAATAACTGGTAATGCAAATCAGCTACATTCATGAATATAATCTTTATAAAAAATGTGGCACTGATAATAAATAAAAAAAAAAGTCGAGAACACTTATTTGAGATTTTATTCCTCAGCACCATACTAAAGAGAGTTAAATGATCAGAGAATTAGAGAATCACACCAAGAGAATTAAATGATCGTGTACGCAATCCTAAAATAAGAATCTTTATTAAACATTAATGCAAGTATTTTAGTACAGTAAAGTGTAATATGGAATAGCAATTGAAAATTCGGGATAACAATAGGTCTGTTCGTTTGGGTCTTCGTTCTAAATCTGCACTCCCCCTTTATTTATGTAAGAACAAACCAGAGCTTAATAGCATAAAGCACGCCGCGTTTGTAGCAATCAGTAAATGTATGAACTGTACTTCTAAGGCAACTCAGTACATAAAACGAACAGACCCAATGAACCAAACGTCTATCTCTAACTAACACATTTTTATGTTTGTTTATTAGCTTCAGTATGTGTACAATTCTCTCCTTATTTTCGATTCAGTGTTTTAGTGTTTACTGTTTTTAGAATAGTGTAATTCTAATTTTGCTGGAATACTTGAAGGCCCTCTTGGATCTTGAGGCCCCAGGCTGAAGCCTAGTTAGCCTAGTAGGAAAATCCAGCCCTGTGAAGCTTGAGACATTAAAGACTATCAATAAAATAGAAATTTATAAACAAAATCTATTTAATAAGAAAAATGTACTACAATGCAATAATGAATACGATAAATTATCGCTTGAGATACAGTCTAAAACCAGCTGAATTTAGTTATGTACTTTTTTTGAAGTGACATGTACATAAGAATGTGAGATGAAAAGTATGATTAGAAAGATTAATATGAATAGTAAAAATAGAAGTCCCATTTATGTAAAGTTAATATAAACAAATGGAGTGTTCGAAAAGTTTGTTAAAGGCTAAAATTCATAGATTTATTCCTCGATATTATGCTGAAAGATGAAAAGTGTTAGATGACAGCACGTCATTGTGATACAAGACGTAAATGCAGAAGATGCTCCTATATAACATATTCCCAAAAACAAAAATCATAGATCAAAGTAGCTTTCTCATCACGTTTCTTCGAGGGCACACTATGCAAAGCTCCAAATGATGCTAATGAAACTTGTGATTTACATAGGGTCTTAAAGATACTACAGATACTATTTATGTAAAAAATTATAAATTTCTAAAATGAATGCCACGTATAACTATATAATAACAACAACATTAATCCTGTGCGCATTAATCCTAAATATATTAAAATTAGCAATTTCCTCTTAACTAATCATTTTTAAAAAATAAATAATTATAATACTTAAAAAGCAATATTCTCTTCTTTAAATTAAAAAGAATTTCAAATAACTCCTAAACAAACAAAATCATCATTTAGCTTAGAAATGCAGATCAGTCTTTTTAGATTTACTGGTGGTTGTATCTTTTCACTTGTGTTTTCATTAAAAACCATTTATGTATATTCCTATTCAAATCAAAATAAATAGTACAGCTACTGAAAGACTTAAACCCAATGAATAATTCATAAGAATTGACTGAATTGATTAAGTGCACCTAAATCTTCAAATCGTAAGAGGTGATTTAACCATCAACAAATTTAACCAGAATCGTATTGTTAGAATTGTATCTTGAACTCGAAATTATATTGCGAAACACATAAATTTTAGACATGAAAATAAATATTTCCTATTAATTTTAGCAGAATTGTACACAAACATTAGAGTAAAAAATGTCATTGACTACTAAGTTTAGAAAAGGTGGCTTCAACTCAAACAATAATCTTGCGGGCCACTTTTGAAATACGCATCCTAACTCTCGCAGGCTGCATATAAAATTATATATCCCCATATTAGGTTTCCATTCAATATAGACATTGTTTTGGAGTGTAAAATTGAAAACATAAGGATATTAATTTTGTGTTTACTATTATTCTTACGTACAAACATAGATAACATAATAATAACGATACCAAAATCACATTGTACAGAAATACATAACACTTAAAAATGAAATATAAATATATATAAATATAAACGAAATTAAAAAAAGGAAATCAATAAAAATATTTATTTTATTATTACGATATTCGTTCTTCCACTTTCACCAGCTTGCAAATCGATCTCACCTGGGTATTTGCACAACGCAAGGCCATTACAGGTTAGCGTCCGTAATGTTTAAGGCTCTTTGTGTTTGGTCAATTTCAATTTAGAAAAAAACAATTCGTGAAAGTAAATTGAACCAAAAAGCACTAGCAATTTCAACTAAAAGAGTCCGAAGCCTTATGCTCTGCTATCAACAATCAACTGTGCTATATAGGGATGATCACTACGTCACTTTAAAGAAACATTGAACGTGTTATATTAGATGTTCCTAAGTTGTATAACAAAGCATCATGAGTTCACAGAATATAATTTAATAATTTTATTATTCTGCGAACTCATAACTGTCAACTTATACATAAAACGGACAATATCTGTCATATAGTCACAAGAATGTTATTTTAAAAGTTAATTTTTCCTCATAATTTCGGCAGTTAATTTTTGAATGTACACATAATGTATTTTTTAATACATTGGCTTTCACAAATTCAAATCGTAAATCACAATTTTCACAAATCACTTTTTTTTTAATACATTGGCATTATTTTCATTTTTTTTGGCTTTTTTTTTCATTTTAATACATTCCATTGGCATTGTCATGAAGTAAATAGGATTTTGTATGAATGTGATTAACTTCAGGAAAATATCTCTAGGGCGGCCACACTCTGGTTTAGAATTTATTTAAATAGTTTGTTATCTTTGGCTGTGATCTGTCATTTTCTTGAAATGTACCCTTTTATAAATGAACCATGGAAATATATATACTATAACTTAAAAAGCTATAATAATCTGTAAATTATATACCAATGTTTATAAAGAAATGCATTAAAAATATATGTCTCTCATATACTGAGTAATGAAATGTAAATATTGTTATATATTATATATACAAGAAATATCTGAATAAAGTAAGATTTTTTGAAGCTTGTTTCCCAAAGCATTAATTTTTTAAAAGCTTTATGGCTATTATCGAGAAGCCTTTGGCGCTAATTAGTCTGCAGAAGACGATGCCAGGACGGCACTGCCTGCCTTGGCTCTAAAAATAAAAAAAAAGGAATAGCTCTTAGTTTTACTTGGCGATTTTTATAAGAAAGAAATGATTGCAGAATTTGGGCTTTTAGTAAGACAGATATACAGATGTGAAGGATCTCAAGTAAAAGTTTCCCTATTATAACTTCTGTTTATAAATTGGCAAAAGTGACATTTGATGCCACAAATGTTAAATCACACTTATAGAGAAAATCACGCTTATCACCTTTATTCCAATACAAAAATTGGACATCAGTATGTGTCCTGATTCCCTCACATATATTTATAATTCTTGTTTAAGGAAATTTTAAGTGGGCTAAGGAAAATGACAACTCCATTTGTTATTTCTATGATTTGGAAGGAACAAAGTAATAACGTAAATGACCCCCTTTTGACTGCCCCCTAATTTTACAAGGTCCAACTTCTTTGTGAAGGAATCACAAGGAAGTCTTAATACATTACCAGTGCCATGTACTATGCAGAAAAGTCTGAAAAGACGTTGCCAAAACTGTGGGACACTGTTTCCTGTCTTGGCTTTTTAAAAATAGAAAAAGTAATAGCTTTTTGTTGTAAGTGTCGATTTTTATAAGAAAGAAATGATTGCAGTGAATTTTGACTTTAAAAACAGATATTTTTTACAGATGCGACGGAGCTATGTGTTAATTCTTATTATTTCTGTTATAAATGGGGATAACATTTGATGCCACAAATGTTCCATCGTATCTTTAAAGAAAAAGCATATCACCTTTATTCCGAATGCAAAATTGGACAATAAGACAAGTCCTGATCCCCCACATATATGTTATAATTTTGTTCAAGGAAAGCCATTGGGCGACGTGAGAAAAGAAAATGGCAACCCATTTGTCATTTCTTTAATTTGGAAGGAACAAAGTAATAACGTAATGACTTCTTGACTGCCCTACTTACAAGGTCCACCTTCTTTTAAAGGAATCAAAAGGGAAAGTCTTAAGTACAGTACCAGAATATACAATCCGAAAATTCCTCATGAGGAATTGCTTTTTATTTCAGAAACTCTAAAAAATTATTTCATTGATCCAGAGGAAGATCAGAATCAAATTTATGACCCAATGGCCTCCATCTTCTCAAGAACAACTGAATAACCATGTTAAAAATATACAGCATCTTTTCATGGATCTTCAATTACGACATACGACGTAGACTTGAAGCAGAAATACTTGCATCAAGGCTAAGAAGAGAATGGAACTTATTCCAGGGACCTATACGAGTAACTTCGTTTCACAATCAAAATCAATTTCTGCCTTATTTTTATACAGGCAAAACCCTTGTTTTCTGTTCTGACGTCAATAACTGAATAATAGCTCTCAAAATAGGACGCAGGACCTTTTGCAATTGGGTTTACTCATAGATTCATCCATGTCACTCTGTCTGTAATGTTAGAAACTTTGAAATATTCTTTGAAATTCCTTCAATACAACACATCTGGGATATTTTGTTGCATTGAAAGTGGTAGTTCCTTTCATGGATCTCCAACATACGAAGTACGGCTATTTTGTACGAGTGGAACAATAGAGTTAAAACTTTTGCACTATGTAAAAAAGCAAAGGCCTACTATAAAAATATACAAATATGCAAAATCCACATCAGTAAAAGTACAAAAATTCCGTATTACCATCCTTGCATAAAACCGTGCTTAATGGAAAACATTCAAATATTTATTGTTATATTCGTGAACAGCAACCCAAAATTAGTAATGAATGGCTATTTTAACCTCAAAAACATTTATTGAAATTTATTTCCGTGTTATTGTTTTCCATCATGACTTAATAGAAACTCATAAAATCAGTCACAGTGTCTAATTCACACAATGAAAACTTTATATGACTTGTTTACATTAAAAGCATTTCAAAATATCGTTTAGGTTAAAAATTAGTAAAAAATTATTGATGTTCTGCACTATAAACAGAATTACTTTTAAAATAAATTTTTGAAAGGAATTAGAAAATATTCTGTCGTTGTCTTAAATTAATAAGACTGCTTAACGTAAGTTAGACTATTAAAAGTAGAGTATTTTTTTTTCTGGAAACTTTTTCTCAGTTTAACACTTTTTAAATTTTTTTTTGCATTTAGTATTTTTAAGGAACTGAAAATCCTATTCTAAATTTTTGGAATACGAAAAGAATAAGCAAAATATCTTACAGTAATATATAAATATTGTCTAATTAAAAATGATTTTAAATTCAATAAAAAAAAATTTCTAAAGCCTTCTATACAGGCATGAGTTATATATGAAAAAATGAATGATATATATGAAAAAATGAATTATATTGGCAGTTCCTTAGCAAAATTCCATTGCTATGCATCTAAAAAAGATATTTTCATTGTAAATTATATATATGAACTTGAGTTTTTCAACTAATGTTATAAAGAATGCGTATTTGTCATTATTAATTTGTATTACTTTTAAACAAAATTTCAATAAAAAAAGAATATTTTCTGCAGAAATAAACAAAAGAATAGAAAAAATTTCTTTATAGATTTCTTATGAGTTCTTTACGAGTACTCCTTATGAGTACAAACCTTAATTGTCTTATTTACAAACCAAGTACTTACCATTTATCTGCAAATCACTTTGAAACCGGATAATTTTTCAAAACCTTGAGTGAAATTTTATTCGCGAGAGGTTATGCCAACTAATTTAATTTGATTAAAAATGATTTTTTAACATTTCACTGTTAGAAATCTATCCACATCATCACATGAATGACAATGTGCCCGATAATTGACCGTAAGGTAGACATGATCAAACATTTCCCATTTTGTATCAACTAAACAGTACAGACAGCAATGCAATTATTCAATATAGCATGTCTATGAATAGCACCATATTCCAGATGAGTCGTTATATATTATTTATTTCCATTGCAAAAGGAAACAAATCCCTTTTTCTAATATATGGCGAAATTTATAATGCACCGCTTGAAAAGCCAGTACAAAGTACTGTGTTACAAATGCAATCTGTCAAATTTTGCTATTTAGGCTGCCCTAATGAATTGGTCCTTTATTTTAAATGTTCCTATTAATATGCATTATTTCCTATTATTCGTTTAACTTATTTAGAACGTGTTTAGAAAAGCAAGAAACAGGCTTTAAAATTTTAAAATTCTAGTAACACATCACTCAATAAGTCTTCGATCCCGCTAAAAAACAATTTTTTTTTTAGAAATTCGACTTTATTCATCAACATACTCTCCTTAAAGAGCGATACATTCATTCCAACTTTTATCTAATTTTTCGATACCATTTTAGTACAACGTCTGGTCTTTTCTCTCAAAACAGACATCAGTTTTGACAATCATTTCTTCATTTGAGCCAAATTTCTTTTCCTAGAGCATCTTTTTTATGTCTCTAAAAGCACTCTAAATCGTTGACGTGTTGTTGTTTTCTATCGGTATGAGAACACTTGATACCCATTTCAAAGCATCTTACGCATACTCAAAGTTTCGAGGAAAATTGTAAATACTTTGGCGTCTGATATGTCAAGAGCCAAAACATTATGACCACCTGTCAATAACCAGTTGGCCCACCTTTGGCGCGCAACACAACTTCTACACGCCTTGGCATGGATAAATACCACCACTTAATACCAGTTAAATACCAAATCACGTGCCTTCCACGTTATCCAGGCGAGTGCATTGGTCATAATGTTTTTGGCTCTTCAGTGTATTTAAGGTATCATCTATCTCCTGCAACTTCACTTTAAGGACTTTCAAAACTATTCTGTGGATTTTTTTACGTTTACCGGAAAAATTCCGATTTCCGGACGACTAAAGCATTCAGCATCATCAGCTTCGTACGACCGCCTTTAAATTCAGCATATTAATCAATAATAGTTTATTTCTCTGAGTCTCCATAACGCTTATCAATCCATCGTTTGGCTTCATCAGCACTTTCCCCATCAAAAAATAATATTTAATCAACACATGAAATTCTTTCTTATCAATTATTTTGAAAATTACAAAATTGGGGTGACTAAAACCACTGTAACCTGTAAACTAACTATCAGAATGTCATGAAATTTTGACACGTATCGTTTGAAGGATGCTACTGTCCAAAACCCATATGGGTCTGTCAACAATGTTGCCATATATATGTCAGACCGGAGACTTATTGAGTGATGTGTTATAACTTGATATTTTTATCTTGTAATAACCTTTTTTTTTTTCCTTTGCAGTTGCCCCTTTGGTAAATATATCATTAGGATACACCAATACTCAATCAGGAATCAAAGAAGGAAGTGACGTCTATTTGGAATGCAGCATATGGGCCAATCCCTGGATTTTTTTTTGAATAGCTTGGCAATTTGAAGACCGGCCATTGGTTACTAATTTAGAGGCTGGTATTGTCATAAGCAATCAAACGTTAACACTACAAAACGTGAGAAAGGATCATAGAGGCCGGTATCGTTGCCATACTTCTAACATCATAGGGCATAGCTACAGCAATCATCTCCACCTACTCGTGCAGTGTAAGCATAACAAATATATACATACATATATACAGTCCAGTCGCATTAATGTGACCACCAACTACCTTACGACGTCAACGTGAAATAACCAATCACAAAAGGAAGGTGGCAGCACATTGCAGTGGAGTTTATATAAAGAATTCCATAATACCACATTCCACGCCCCACTTAAACCAGAATATACAAGAGGTATATTCTGACTTTTAACAGGTGGTCACATTAATGTGACTGGACTGTGTATATAATATGACTGAAAAATATTCATATACATTTTTTTATTTCGAAATATTTTTAATTTTTCTCATTTAATTTCTTTTTATTAATAATTGTTGTTACTAATTGTAGTTATACAGTTTTAGTCAGCTTAGATACATTTGATTGAATTCTAATACATTTATGTTACTTTTTTTTATCATACGACTATAAAATTTTATTTATTTAAAACTTATTTTAAATTAAATGCATTTTTAAAAGTTCCATCGTAAGTTTTACCCAGATTGTATTTCTTTTTTCATTTCATGATAAAAAAAGGTAATAAATAATACATATAAAAATGCATGTAAATTACATGTAAAAAATAGAATAAAATTGAATAAATTTGATATAAAATATGAAATTTTCTGAGAAATAATTTTATGAATAATAGAAGTTACATAATTTAAAGCCATTTCTTCAAATCAGATAAAATGTACATATAATTAGTGATTCGAAGTTTCAAAACACTTTTTTTTTTTTTTAAATGCCATAAAAATCAGAATCTCCTTAACAATATGCTGTGCTAAACAGCACAGAACTGTAAAGGATGTTATAGTAATAATTTAAAAAAATAATAATTTATTATTTATTTTACTGTTTGTACATTTATCATCAAAATGCATATATTAAACAAATACATATTTAAAGCAGAGATAATAAATTAGTTCGAAATTTTTTAAATATATAAATTTATCATAATAAACAAAAATTAATACTTTTAAAGTGAATATGTAAATGTTTTTCACCTACTATCACTACTTATCCTTAATTTACTTTGCTACAAAATGTGAAATGTAACTTCATATTAAAATAAAATATATTTTTGATCCAAAAAATATATTTTTAAGAAAAATTCTTTTTTTTTTTCATTAAGATTTCTTAAAAATTAAAAAAAATTAATATTCAAGGAATAAACAAAAACAAACATGCGTAAATATTTAAATTATTAATAGTAAATGTTAAATTAAAGAAAGGACATTAAAAAAACAAATTAGAGAAATTAACTCACTCTATTTATAATTTTAGTTGTTCTTAATCCATAAATTGTTAATAAAGTGGTTAAACAAATGTTAACAACTCATAAATCACTGAAGGTAATTGCAGAAAAGTTAGCATTTAGAAATATTACTACTATTAGTACACCACACTACATCACTGTGCCTTGAGGATTTGTCCCTTTACAGTTTGGGAATGATGTGGGTGAGAAGTCTGATTGGCTTCTGTTGCGCTCTACGGTCATATAAGACCGTGACCTATGGCTTAAAGCGGATGTTGAACTAATACAAACATCCACGGCACAGCCAAGATTTGAACCCGAAGCCTGTAGCACCGTGCGCTAGAGAGCTAGCCACTCAGCCATCAGGACCATTTAAAAATATTGAAATTTCTTTGTATGTGAAATCACTACTTCTGCAGCTAATTTTGGATCACTAGTGACAAATGATTCCCAATTTTCTGATTCAGCCAATTCATTGAAGTTGTGACTCACGTACTGCATTGATAAAGTTTTCAATATTATATCGTTATGAGTATTGGCCAATTTCAAGATCTGAAAAATGTTTTCTATCGTTGCTTCTGATAAAAGGGTGTTAGCGCATTCTTTTTCAGATCTGGAACTTGATACTTGTCTGCTGCATAATATAAATCGTACAAGAAATTGAGATCAATAGGTTTATCAAACTCAATAGTTCCAGTGTACAGGAACTCGACCAGTTTCTTGAGAGCGAGAAAAGAAATGTCTGTAACGACTACTATATTCTGTAAGCGTTCTTTCATTTCACTTTCGAACATTTGCATGAAATATGGAGAACGAGTGCACAAAATTAGCCAGTGAGCGTTTATCACTTCTTCACCAACTTTCAAGCGGACGTCAGATTGGTGTGGCTCTTCATACAACTGTTTGAAATGGTCGAGGCATTTTGAACGATTATCCACTGAAAACTGAAGCTTATTAATCTCAGTTGTAAGGACACCATTTTGTAACTTGATTGCGCAGTTAATTACCAAAACATCGTTAGTCAATAAATTTAAATCCTTCATTATACTCACAACAGATCCAATTATATCTTTGTCTACATTTTTTTCAAGTTCGTAAATCTCTCTAGATTCTTCACGCCATACCTTTCCATTGCAGTCACAAAGAGTACATTCACGTTCAATTTTGATCGGGCTTTGATCTGATTTGTTTGTGAGGTACAAATATATTTGGTTCATGTTTTTTTCAGAGAAATATTTCCATGGCAGTTCTTACTCAGGTAAAACTCAGGTCCAACTACTTTTGTGTTTAGTGGAAACTGCGAAAAATTTTTCAGAGTCCATTTTATTCTGTGAATTTTCTGAGTTCTTTCTGTCGTTGCAGCGGTGTCAATCCAAGTTATTTCGTCATCTTTAGTAGTTCTGGTTAATAGATTTTCAGTATTTAAATTTTTCTCAGCCATTTAAATTTTCTCTAAGAAATAAACCTTTCAAAAAAAAATTAGGTTTCTTAATCCAATACAACTTTGAGCCTGTCGAAGAATTTTCAATAGAAGTTCATTAGTTAACTCGATTTTTAAGAGACGTTGTTGCAAGTGGGCAAATTGCAGTTGGATTTAATCTCACTAGTCACTTATTTTCATGTGATTAAATAAACAGATAGCAGAGCAATTGAGATATTTGTAACAACTGATAAAAATGCTTATCTCCCATTAGTGATTTCACTCTCATGAACGTACTCATTTCTCTTATGTATGGGTGGTGGTAGTGAAAGAAAATATAAAATTATACTTCGCCATAAATATATTTAAATACAATAATTGTTATGACTGAAAACGGAACTTTTTTATACAGTTCGCTTATACTAGTTAAATAGAAACAGTTCGTACAAATATAACTCAGAAGCAATCGAAATAGAATCCACAAATTACCTGGATTTCCAATACGTAACTTTGCTTACTTCTGTTTCACTACGTAATGCAGAGTACAATGTCCTGTCGTGGACGCCGGATGTTGCGACTGAAAACGGAACTTCTTCTTTGATTATAAAACACGTTTATTAATGCAACACAAGAAAGAGATGATGATGCTATATACAGATGAAAAAATCCTTGCAGATGATTTGCTTATGTAATAAGTACATCTTATTGATGAAAAACATTATCTTAGCAGACAATATCTTAGCAGATTCTACATTCTGTGTTATTACCGCTTATTAGATAACGAACCAAAAACCAAATCCACCCATTTTCTTTTTAGTTGCCAGGTTTCAAAGTGAAATACGTGATACAGGAAATAAAAAACTTATTAGGAATGGCAACAATAATAATGATATATTAAAGAAAACCACTTTTCTATACGATATTTATTATATGAACTGTAATGCTATAAAAATTGCAATATTTACCTATACATAAATAGAATTGATAGAATGCCATAGCTCGTGTAGATGATAAGACTACAAATTGAAAGATAAAAAAAAATTCAATGTCTTATCTCTCCTACTCAATAGACACAGGAACTGGATGATAAAAATAATGCATTCTATGGCAATTCAATTTTTTATTGTTCAATCAAAGCCATTAAAGATCTTCACTGCAAATAAAACCATCATTTTCAAAATATATTTTTATTTAGTTATGTGTGATTTAAAAACAACTAAAAAATAGATAGCCACATTTTTGTAAATATGTAGAAGATATTTGTTCATCTATTTATCCATTTTTTTGTTTTCATTAGAACATTTGTGTTTTTTGTTTAACAATAGAAAATTCTGTCCATAAAACCCAAAAGTATTAATTAACACACAGTTTAAATCTTGAAATAATATTTAATAATTTTTACCAATCTGTAATATTTTAGAAAATAAAATTTTTTTTTTTACTTGCTTTATTAACTCAATAAACTGTTCCCAATTATCAATTTCTGTAAGTGTTCATACAATCATATATTTTATTAAATATTCGATTTATAGCGTCGATTTCTGTACTTGTTTCTTTAAATTACTTTACACTTTATGTACTTGTTTCTGTATATTTTCGTCAAAATTAAAGGACATTAACAAAAATAATAGTTAGCCTCCATGATCTCACACACATATCTCTGGCAGATTGCATTGGCGGTGGCATGTGGTCTGTTGAGTGTTTCAGAATCCACGTTAAACTGTACGGTTCACGGTCTAATTAGCGTAAAGCGTGCACAGAATGACCGTAGAACGACGCACCAAACCTGATAGATTGCATAACTCCTTTCGTTGATTTACAGCTCTGTGTGGCCGTTTTGGACGAATTCTCATAACCGAATAAACTATTTCGGTGGAAACGAACTCAGAATTTAATGAAACTGTTAAATTCTGGGAAGAACTCAGAAGATAGAATTTGAAGAAAAAAAAAAAAATAAATAGTTGCTTTTGTGTTTCCTGCTCACTCACGATAATGACACATCTAGACACATAGTCCAGGCAATATTAGGACTCTTCAGCTCACGGTATCATTTATTCGGGTTCCATTGAATATCGGGAATATAAAACTAACAGGCCGTTTTGAAATAATTAGTGAATTGGACACAAATTGATTTTTTTAGCAAAGTGTCCAATCTCGTTAAGCCTTTGTGCAGCAGAACAGTTGCTTCGAAGAACAGTTGATTCGACTTTTTGTGCCAATTGGAAGACCTAAAACCACTCCCTTAAAATAGCTCTTGAATTCGAGCCAGCAATGGCATAAAATTGACTTCGGATGGAATTGTTGCCTTTGGTTGTTTTTGACGAAGGTATCTACTAACTGATATTTTTAAAAATATTTTCAGGTTCTGGATATGACACTGTATCAGATATCCTGATGTCAGGCGACTTCGTATTTGTGTTTGATATCCTTCAGGTTTACCTATCATACAAAATAATTGCCTTTCTTTAATTGATGCTGTTGAATCATAACTCATGAATATTGATTAATCTCAGAAGCTACATATTCTTTAAGTAATTCTGCAGATCGGTTTTTTACTTAAATCTATTGAATACTATCCTTCCAATCTCACAATTTATGCGTTAATGTAAGTATTCACATTTTACATATAGTTAACATAAATAAATACATCATTAATCATACATAGTAAATTTAAATAATTCTATTTTTCGTATAACATTTAATTTTAAAGTACATTTAGTATCATGGTAGAACCAAGAAATAGATGAAAATTACGATGAACCGAATTTGTGCATTATGATGTAGATTTGCCAGACTCATGGTCCAATAGTAATACTTGCGTCAAATATGCAGAAGGACTCAGATTCGAATCTACTAGTGAAATTCAATCGATTTCTGAAGCTATTAGAAATTTCGAAAATGATAGTTTTATTTGCATTGAAGATCTTTACAGGCTTTGATGAAACCATAAAAATTAAATGAAAAGTGAATGAAAAATGAATGAAAAATTGATGAAAAATCCAGTTCCTATGACAAACGAGTAGGAAGATAACACATTGCAAAATAGATTAATTTTGTTCCTTGATTTTTTTTATCTGCAGTCTTATCATCTACACGAGTTACGATATTCAACCGACTCTTTTATTTAAGCATAGGTAAATACAGCAGTTTTTATTGCATTAAAGTTTCTGCCACGATAAAAATTTATATTAATAAATACATATAGAAAAAGTGTTTTCCTTTAATGTATCCTTATTATCGTATCTGAGCATAGTTATGGGCGAAGTAATATTATTCTTTTTGTTTCACTACCACCACCCATACATAAGAGAAATGAGTATGCTCCTGAGAGTGAAACCACTAATCTGCGATACGCATTTTTATCAGTTGTTAGTAAACTCTCAGTTACTTCGCTATCGGTTTATTAAATCACATGAAAATAAGAGTCGATGGAGATTAAATCCAACTGCAATTTGCCCACTGTCAAAAAACGTCTCTTAAAAATCGAGTTAACGAATCAACTTCTATCGAAAAAGTTGTTTTGTATTAAGAAGCCTAGTTTATTTTTGAAAAGTGTATTTCTTAGAGAAAATTTAAATGGCTGAGACAATTTTAAGTACCGAAAATCTATTAACTAGAACTACAAACGATGACGAAATACCTTGGATGGACACCATTGCCACGACAAAAAGAACCCAGAAAATTCACAGAATAAAATGGACCCTGGAAAACTTCTCGCAGTTTCCATTAAGCACAAAAATACTTGGACCTGATTTTTACTTAAGTAAGAATTCCCATGGAAATATTTTTCTGAAAAAAGAGGCAACCGATATATTTTTGTACCTCACAAACAAATCAGATGCACCCACTGTCAAAATAGAACGTGAATATAGCCTTTGTGACTGCAATGGCAAGGTATTGTTTGAAGGAAAATTTGGAAACGTTCACGAACTTAAAGGAAATGTGGATACAGATATAAGTGAATGTGTTTCCAGTGTCATGAAAAATTTAAATTTTTTTATTAACGATGTTTTGGTAATTAACTGCGCAATCAAGTTACAAACTGGTGTTCGTACAACTGAGATTAATAAGCTTCAGCTTACAGTGGATAGTCGTTCAAAATGCCTCGATCATTTCAAACAGTTGTATGTGGATCCATACCTATCTGACGTCCGCTTGAAAGTTGGTGAAGAAGTGATAAACGCTCACTGGCTAATTTTGTGCACTCGTTCTCCATATTTCAAGCAAATGTTCGAAAGTGAAATGAAAGAACGCTTAGACAATATAGTTGTCATTACAGACATTTCTTTTCTCTCTCTCAAGAAACTGATAGAGTTCCTGTACACTGGAACTATTGAGTTTGATAAACCTATTGATCTCAATTTCTTGTACGATTTATATTATGCAGCAGACAAGTATCAAGTTCCAGATCTGAAGAAAGTATGTGCTAACACCCTTTTATCAGAAGCAACGATAGAAAACATTTTTCAGATCCTGAAATGGGCGGATATTCATAACGATGAAATAATCAAAACCTTAGCAATGCAGTATGTGAGTCACAACTTCAATGAATTGGCTGAATCAGAAAATTGGAAATCTTTTGTCACTAGTGATCCAAAATTAGCTGCAGAAGTAGTTATTTCACACACAAATAAAATCCAATATTTGTAAATATTAACTTTTTTTCTAACAGCTTTGAGTGATTTTTGAGTTTATATATTAATGTTATTTTAGCCATTGTATTTTTGATGATTCCCAGAAATTCATACAATGACCAATTTTGATTAAATGAATCACTTTTTTAAAATTTTATAGATTATGAACAACTAAAATTATATATAAAGTGAGTTAACTTTTCTTTAATTTGTCATTTTAGTAATAAAATAAATATTTACATATATTTGTTTTTGATTATTATTCAATATTCAATAATTTTAATTTTTAAACTGAGCATTATTTTAAGGTAACATAATTGAATTTAAAAAAAAAAAAAAACGTTTCTTGGATTAAAAATATATTTTAGTTCCATTCTAAAACTACATTTTAAATTTAGCAATAAAGTAAGTTAAAAATAAGTAGATGAAAAACATTTAATTAATTACTTTGAAAAGTATTCATTTTTTGATTATTATGATATATTTATATATTTAAAACAAAATTTCCAACTAATTTATTATCTCTGTATTAAATATACATTTGTTTAAGGTATACATTTTGATGATAAATGTACATAACAGTAAAATAAATAAATTATTAGTCTCTTTAAATGGATGCTATATCCTCCTTCACAATTCTGCGCCGTGGAGCACAATATATTTTTAAGAAGATTCTGATTTTTATAACATTAAAATAAATGTTTTGAAACTTTGAATCATTAATTAAATATACATTTTTTTTTATTTGAAGAAATGGCATTAAATGATGTAACTTCTGTTATTCATAAAATAATTTCTCAGAAAATTTCATATTTTATATCAAATTTATTCAATTTTATTCTTTTTTAACATGTAATTTACATGTATTTTTTATATGTATTAGCTTTTTATTTCCAGAAACTTCGAAAAAATGAGTGATAATTTTTCTGTGCTGTAAAAAATTATGTCTGTTTTCAAGATATTGCTCAAGAATTTTTAAAAATTTGGTATGAAAAATATAATGAGGATATTTAACATGTATTCAACAAAAACACTATATTGCAAATAACAAATAGCCACGGTCACCAGATAGCAGGCATTCTATTTATTATGCAGAATAGTTGTATTTCAAACAAAAGACAATTTTTTCAAAAATGTATATATATATATATATATATATATATATGTGTGTGTGTGTGTGTGTGTGTGTGTGTGTGTGTGTGTGTGTGTGTGTGTGTGTGTGTGTGTATTGATATGAGTAAATGATGGTAATTAATATAATATGTATTATTTATACAGAAATTTCTAGCACAAGTTAAATATTGTATGTCAATAGTATTAATTAAGATATTTAAAGACACTTTGATGGAATCGCCAATTTATATTTCAATCACTATGTAGTATAGCGTTCTGTGTGGCATTTTATATATATACTACTAGAACGTCATTTACTTCTGATATTACTTGCAATAAAATGAAGAACAAATCAAAGTCAAACTCAATATATCCATATATATTTCAGTATAATCCATGCTAGCTGTGTATTAAACATATCAACAACAACTACATTAGAAAAGGTGATTTACCAATAAAAAAGTATGATCACTGTTGACTGAAGTCAAAGTGTAGATTTTTATGAAACACTCTCTGTGGGGATTTTGTCTAATTAAATAAGTAAACAATTTCTACAATCAGAATATAATTCATATTAATATAATATTAATATTAATGTGAATTATGTTCTGTTATATAATTAAAATTAATATTATTATTAATATGAATTATATTCAGTTACATAATTAATATTAATATAATATTAATATTAATTAAAATATTATTCCTTATTTGTTTAAATATTTTACCAATAAATATTTTCCACGTTTAAGCAAATATTAACTTAAAATAACAAAATATAATTTAAAATTAAATTGCATCTTATCATACCTTATTATTTAATTTAACTACATAATAATGTTTCAAATGTAGCTAAATTAAATAACAATAATATTTAAAAATAATAAATGCTTCAAATTACTTTTTAGTTTTAATCAGTATTATAATCTATTGGAATAAATCCTTTTATTGTAATTAGGAATTTCCATCAATTAATTCTATTTTTTTTATTTAATTACATATATATCTGCTTTTTACTCCAAGAATTGTATTTTTAATGTCTAAACGATATTCATGAGGAACCCTTAACATTATCAAAAAATTGTAAAATACTATGAAACATTTCATTATTAAATAATTTTTAATTATATTTATATGACAAATCTATTATAAAACTAGATAAATGTTAGATTTATTTAAATATAATCTTTATTTAATTTTATTTAACAACTAATTATTTTTATATTTTGGACAACTTATAAAGTATTAATTATTTTAATATGTTTTATTATAAAGGGTTTACAATGCATTCTTGATGTTAAGTAAACATCTTACGAAATAGAAATTGCTTATCATTATTCTGTATCATTATCATTATCAAATTTCTTATAATTATTCTCAATCAAGGAACAAGTAGAAACATTTAAAACTTTTGGGTTGTTTTTTTTTTTTTTAAAAATTGCTTTAAAGTTATCCTTATTAATAATAACTAAAACTTTTTAGTTTTATGATTTATTTAAACTCTTATTTCTTTAAAAAACTGGCTCAAATAATTCGGTCGAATATTTTTTTTAAATTGTCTGGTGGTAAAAAACAGAGATTCGAAAATTAAAGAAAAATAGTTAGCTTGAAATAATCAAAATAATCTTTTAAAAAAAAAAATGTATTAAAAAATAACTTTTCAAAAGCAAACGAATTGCAACAAAAAATATTTTCTGTTTTTAAAATGAGAAAATATCTTTTTTTCTGTTTTTTTTTCTTGTGTGTTAGTGTTTCACCTCAGATATTATATTAATCCCTAAAAAAAAAAAGCTCAAACAATTAATAAATTGTAAGAGAAATGGAATTTGCAACCACAAAAAAAAAAATGATAATTTTTTCAATTACTTTTTGGACCTGTTTTTTTTTTATCTATAGATGCCTGGGCTTCCCTTTTTTGGCGTCAACACATTTTGGGACATTTATCAATTTCGATGAAATCAGCAATATCTCTGAAAAGTGATTCTAGAAAAAAATTTCATTATTTTCCCTTGGGGTTTTTAACTTTTTTGTTATTTTATCTAATGCTACTTAGTGATTCTCTGCAAAAATTCTTCTCTTGCAATTCTTCTTTTACTAACTACGTCTGTAATAAAATATATCAAATTATCTTATTCACATTAAAGACAATTTCCACTTTTAGCATTTATGTTTGCCAAAATCATCTTCGTTAAAAAAGAAGGCAGTCCATTTTTCAAAAGTTATGTAATGCTACTTAGTGATTCTCTTTGCAAAAATTCTTTTCTTGCAATTCTCCTTTCCCTAACTGGTTCTGTAATAAAATATATCAAATTATCTTATTCTAATTCACATTAAAGACCATTTCCCTTTTAGCATTTATGTTTGCCATATTTGTCAAAATCAGCTAATGGTACTTAGTAAAAAAAAAGACAGTCCATTTCTTAAAATTTATATAATGCTATTTAGTGATTCTTAAAATTTTATAAAAATTATTCTCTTGCAATTCTTCGTTCACTAACTGCTTCTGTAATAAAATATATCAAATTATCTTATTCTAATTCACATTAAAAATCAATACCACTTTTAGCATTTATATTTGTCAAAATCATATTCGTAAAAAAAAAGAAGGCAGTCCATTTTTCAAAATTTCAAACACCATCTGAATTGCGTTAAAAATTACATTCATAATTGAAATTTTCTGTCGTGTACTGATACTATAAATATTCCTCTCCTTAATATCGGTTTTGACTGCGATTAATTGAAAAGTTTCCGCTTTCTTAAAATAAAAATTCCGTATTCTCGTAACTCATTGATAATAAAGTTTTCTTAAAAATAACTGTTGAAGGCTTACGAAGTAATGAGTCGTAACTCGGAGGCAGTTTTGCTTCTTCTTCTTCAACTTTTTTTAACTCATTCTTAACAGTTAAGTGATAATCTTTAGAATAAAATTTGTAGCGGGGGATGCTGTTTGCAAATTATTCTTCTGCATCAAACGGAGCATCGTTATTCTTAGGTTGAAGTGACATTAGAGGTCATTAAAAAAAGAACACGACACATTGAATTAAATTTTACCAATAAAGATAAAGACACGGAAGATCAAAGCTGTAAATACTCAGAATTTTTAAAAAATTACTATAATTCATAACTTGGTGAATGCATTTTCATTCTAGAAATATTGACATTAATTGACGATTTGCGTTTTACATGCATAATATTCAGATTAATAACGAAAAACGCTATCTAAAAATTATATCTCACTAAAATAATTGTATTAAATTAGAATCTAGTTATCTTTAGTTGGTACAGTTAAAAAATGTATAATTTATGCTTTGATGTAGATCAAGTTTCTGAATACAAATCGTTAGAAGATCACTACACAATATGCATAATATTCAGATTAATAATGAAAATAATGAATAACTTTGTTTTAATTTAGAATTTTTTTATTTAAAAATATTTTAAATAATTATGTACTATAAATCTAAAAAATAATATGTACTATAAATTAATATTAGTACTATAAATCTGCACCTAATAAAAATGTATATGATATAATTTAATTTTTTTAAATATTCATGGTTTTCTAAAAATGGTAATTAAAAGTCTTACAAATGCAATTGCCTTCAATTATTATTCAGTAGAATTTATATATTCATTTTTTATTAATATGAAATATTAAAAGTTAAATGAATGTTAAAATAAAATTTATATTCATGAAATGACGTAGTTAAACTAAAATATTTATATGAAGCTTCTTTAAACTGGCTGATAATATAATTTAAAATGTCAAAATATCTTATGCTCATTATAACTTCAAAATTAAATATTTAATTAAATTTAGCTAATTAAGTTATAAATTCTAATTTAATAACTCGAGTTAATTTTCTTTCAAATAAACCTGAAAGGGCTTTAAACCTGCAGTGAAGATTCATATTACCATGAATACTTTTAAATCCATGTCGACTTGGCTTAGAATATTAAAATGCATAATGAAAATATTTTAAAACATGTGTTCTGTGTCTTTTATCTTATTATTTTAATAATATATTTGAAAAGCTTTTCTGTTTTATTATTTTTAGCATGAGATTACAATTATAAAACAAGAGACCTCAACAAAAAAAATATCTCATCATTTAATCTCCACAAAATTACTTTAATGTACTACTCATTAATACATATCAACACACACACACGACGCATATCAACACATACACATTAATACATATCAACACATGCACATTAATACATATCAACACACACACACACGACGCATATCAACACATATTAATACATATCCACACATACACATTAACAAATTTTAACACACTCATTAATACATATTAAAACATGCACATTAATACATTTTAACACACACATTGATACATAACAACACATATTAACATATATATTAATACGTATCAACACAAGCATATTAACATATTTTAACACACACATTGATACATATCAACACATACACATTAACACATATTAACACTCACGTTAAAAAATCAACAAATACACATTAACAAATTTAAAAACAATCATTAATATTTAAAACATTGATACATTTTAACACTCACATTAATACATACTAAACAAGCACATTAACACATTTTAACACACGCATTGTTACATGTCTACCCATACACATTAACACATACTAACACACACAATAATATATTTCAACACATACACTAAACATTTTAACGCACGCAATCATACATATCAATGCATACCCAGTATCACATATCAACACACACAATAATACATTTCTACACATACCCTCAACATTTTAACGTACAAATTCATACATATCAACCCATACCCAGTATCACATATCAACACACACATATTAACACATTTTAACACACACTGACATGGGTGTTTTTAATATTATATATATATATATATATATTTGCGTTTCATGGTAACATAGTATTATTAATACGTTATTTCTTTATAATTTATTTTAATTAAATATAACCGTATGATTTGACGATTATAGATATAATTAAATGGGTTGCTTTCTTTAGTTGCTCCAGTATGTAAGTCTTCCGAACCGAGAATCCATGGCATCTCTGCAACCGAAACTGTGGATACAAGATGTGAGGTAGAGGCCGACCCACAGGACATCTTTTACAGGTGGTCTCTGAACGCCTCCTTCGAGTCTGTCGTGCTCAGTAACTGGAGCAAGGACGACCCCCACGAAGTCTACAGCTACTCTCCCCGAACCAAAGCGGATTACGGGACTCTTCTGTGCTGGGGGAGGAACAGCATAGGCGTCCAGAAAGAGCCCTGCATCATCAAGATTGTGCCGGCAGGTGATTATGACGTGTTTGCAAATTATCTTTTAAATTTGAAAACTGTATTTTTATTAAACTTACATTACTTTGTATGAAATCTCTTCGGAAGATAATATGGACATTTAAATTGGATGAACAAAATTAAAATTGATGGAAATAATTTTCCAGCAGATATAGATTATTCTATGAAAGAAACTAAAATACGGAACTGATTAAGATATAAAGATTTATTTGTCCTGAATACATGTCATACATCATTTTTATATACGATATACGTGAGACCTTCGTCTTTTTTATACCATAAATACAGGTAACCATACATAATTTTTCATTGTACCCTAAATCAGTTTTACTGGATTAGGGTACAGTGAAAAAACACACACTGAAGTCCACACTGTATGTTACCCTAAATCAGTTTTTTTTTTTTTAATGTTTATTCCAACAGAAATTAATATTAATAATTATTGTTTCTAATTTATTCTAAGAGATTTAATGCAAAGCAATAATTTAATTCTTTAGTTTACAATTTTAAATAAAAATTGTAAACTAAAGAATTAAATTATTGCTTTGCATTAAATCTCATAGAAAGATAATATGAACATTTGTGTAAACAAAATTAAAATTGGATGGGAATAATTTTCAAGTAGGTATATGATATAGATTATTCTATGAAAGAAAAGAAAACATTAAACTGATTACGATACGGTGATTTATTTTGTTCTAAATACATGTAACCCTGCGTATACGAAATATGTGTGCCTTTTACTCTTTTTATACCATAAACATAGGTAGCCATACAATTTTTTTTTTATTGTACGTATATGCGACCATAAATCAGTTTTGTGGTCTGAATGTTTATTCCGGTTAATAATTGTAAAAATTATGAATTTTCATTAATATTAAATACTTTTGTTTTAATTTTTACATGGTGGCCCTTGGAAAAGAACTAAAATAATTCTTGAAATTGAAAATCTTCTCAAAAAATTGTGTTATTGTTTCTTATCCCACTTGGTAGACAGCAACATCTAGACAAAGTCAAAGAACCCAAACTTTTTGTTCTCTGCTATTTTATAAAACCTCAAAGGTTTTTTTTATTCAACAACATTACGCCGATATATATTTATATCCTGCGATTTCCTACTATAAGCAATAAACTGAAACCACCCTAAACCCAAAAATCAATATTTCCATTCTATCTAAAAGATTGCTTCATACTTTTACAATGTATGGGGGCAGCGAGTGACACGTCCAATTACTTGTGAAAATGCAATGCGGATGGGATTATCATTCGTATCAATTGAGAGTAACTATAAGCAATTTAGTGGAAACTGCCCGTGGTCCTAAAAGGAGAGTCTAATGACCGTGAAACTAATGATCCATTGCGGAATTGGAAGGCCGTTAGTAACTTTGGAAATCCCTGCAGGTTGTACTGAAATACCGGTGAAGGTTTGGAAACAAATGAGGGGCTCTGAAATCTACAGATCTCTTCTGGTGAAAGTTAAATGGTTTTGAAGCGCAAATAATAAATGGTGGTCCGGATGGAAATAGAATTAACAGGTTATTTATAAGAACTTTGTTTTTAGAATTCTTGAGGTAGCTCGTTAGATTTGATCTAATATAGTTACTATGAAATTAACCTAGAATTATTGAATTATGTTATTTCATTCCGTGGTTTCTGATGATGGTATTTTTGGGATTATGTATCATTTCATTAAATTCTTTGATTTTTATTCAGGTGTGTATGATGAAAATTAACTGTCCACTGTAAAATTGCTGTACTCTAGGTATAATTTTTAATACTCAAAGTGATGCTGAGTATAAATTATAGTAAGTATATAATAGAAGTTACTAAAGTAAAAATATAGCTCAATATATATATATATATATAATATATAATTCTTCTGTACATTTATTTGTCACTGAATTCCACCTGAAATGCTGGACAAATTTTGATGGAGTTTTTTGTATGTTTGAGTGGGTCCCTGGATGGTTTAGATTCACAATCGCAACCAGTAAGTGGCGCTGCAATTGATATAATTCTTCTGTAGATGTGTTTGCCAATGGCATCCTCATAAATGGCTTGACAGATTTTGATGAAATTTTTTGTGCATGTTTATGTGTACCTGGATGGTTTAGATTCAAATTAGATACGGTAGGTGGTGCTGCAATCGACATATCTTTGTGTATATAATTCTTCTGTGCATGGGTTTGTCACTGAACCCCTCCCTAAACGGCTGGAACGATTTTGATGAAATATTTTTCGTATTTCAAAAAAAAAAAAAAATGGACACTGTTTTTATGCTATTTCCTTTTGTCGTAAAGTAGCCACCAGATGGTGCTACAGTATATTAACTTCTATACCGTTGAAACAATCGCTATGAAAATTCATACTAATATGTATTCGAGAATGGAAAATAGGCTCTACTTTATTGTTGCTTGCCATCAGATGGGGTTGCAGCATTTCATGTTATATACCGCTCAAACGATATTTATGAAAATTAATAAGCACATATATTGGAACATAGAGAATACATCTGCAATATGTAATATTTTCTACAGGGAATTCTTTTGGTAGAGCAACGTATGCTGGATCCTGCTTTGTGTATATATATATATATATATCACCTAATTTGTTAAGTTTCAGTCGCTCAGTAACTTTCGATTAATTGACCAGAAAATGCAAGCAATATCAGAAATGCAACACTCTAATAATAAGATTTACTCCTCTATGAACATAAAAAAAAAAATTGCAATGAATGAACTTGCAGTTATATAAAGCAGCTCATCGAAAAGCGCCTATGTCAATGAATGGTCTGAAAAGATGATATGAAATTTGAAGAGACTGGAGACTTGAGTGTGCTGCCAGAAAGAAGGCGGAAACCGGTTGCCAATGAAAATTACTGTGATTGAAAAAGCCTGGAATATCAGCTATTTTTCAATAAGTGATCGATCGTTGTCCCGAGAGTTGACGATTCTGCAGTGAATAGTACGGAAAATAATGCGATCCGTTTTAAAATGATATCCGTATAAGATCCATGGGGGACAAATAATGCAACCCCAAGACCACTAAACAAGGTATGAATTTACTTCCCTTTTTTTCTGGTGAGAATTAAAATTGATGGCGTGTGGACTTGGCAAATTCTATGGTCAGATGAGGCGAACGTTTCTTTAGATGGAGCTGTGAATAATCAAAATTAGCGCATATGAGGTGCTTCACTTCCTACTGTCTAGTAACAACCACTGCATTCAGTTTACGTGACTGCATGATGTGGATATACTGCTGATTTTATCCTCGGACCGTTTTTCTTTGAAACTGTCACTCCTCAAGACCCTAAAATGTGCTTTGTCACGAGTACATTCTGTACTTGGATAAATTTTAATCATTTTGACAACTTTTTGTCCTTCTAAAGGCTTCACAATTCCCCCTTGTTGTCAAAATCTGAACTATTTTTTATTGCAGAAATCTTTTTCCTATGGTACATATATTGTATATATCAAGTGTCATCAAATTCCGATCGGCAGAACGGGTTCTTGAGGTTTCTGAATAAAGTTACTTTAATTATAATCTGTTTGTTTCATCCTTAGTTACTAGTGCGAAAATAATTTAGCGAAATCCTCTCGTAATGGTTCAAAATTGGGCAAACAAGTGTCAAAATTTTGGTACCCACTGGTGCAAAGCTTCTGATAAACCAACTATCTGTCAAAATAGCAACGATGCCGTAATATTCCATGGCTAAAGCTGAAAGCCCGAAATAACGATTCTTTGGAATTTTTTCATTAAAACATACGAATTGTTGTTTTCACATTAGACCTACCTCCCATCTCGACATCTTGAATACTTGTAGAGCTTTTTCAAGGAACTCATTTCTTTCCTTTTTTAAAATAATTACAGCAGATCCAGAAATTGTGCATAAATCTTCCTTATATCATTTTGTTGAGAAGATATATAGCTGGGCATATGTCACACTTTGATGAACTTCTTATTACGACAGCCGTTGTAATTCGCTTTTATAAAAAAGACGACAATGCTGAATTAACAATTGAGAATTTATTCCTATTCGTAAAGTATGGAAGTCTGCTTCTGCGTAAACACTATTTTACAAATATTATCATTCCGATTTATGACGAATCGGTTCCCTTTTCATAAAATGGCCTTCATATTATTAAGGCTTTTAAGCTATTCCGGTTAATTTAATTCACATTTAATTCCCAATTCAAATTTGCTAAGAGTTTTATCTACAACCAGCATAACACATAATTATATTGACTACAATAAACAATTTACTTTTTGATATTTTCTAATGATAAAAATTTATAATTGATGTAAAATGTGTATTTGATTCCATGACGATAAAAATGGGTAACCTTTATCCACTTTAAGTAGGTTATCTATGCACATTCCACTCTTCCGATATTTCGAATAAAAAAAGTATACAGTAAAATTAACTGGCTATCTATTCACATTCCACTCTTCCGTTATTTTGAATAAAAGTATACTACAGCAAAATTAACGATTTTAAACCTTCGAATGGTGCAGACACACAAAAAAAATATCCACTTCTGAAGATTGGACATTCGACTGCATTTCCGGAACTCGCTTCCGGAAACACACCCATCTTTGTTCGCTGAGGAAGAAGATTCCTTCTCACACCACTCCTCTTTTTCATTCGCATTCTTTTAAAATCCTTATCACGTTTAAGGAACTTTTCCCAAACATATTTTGAAAAATGATTAGTCGTCTCTTCCTGCTTGTGGAAGTTGGGAGCTCCATCCGAAAAGAAAATTGCATTTTTACAGAGAAAGGCAACGGAATGTTTAAATATACGGAAAACAAATTGTCGTTTTCGATTCTTGTGAAAGAAGGATCAATATGTTTCGCAATCCACCAACGTTTACGCTTTCTTTCTAAACGCTGTTTAAACGGTGGTATCAGAAGTTTGGAATGATTTTGGCCCTAACAGTTCCTCGTGTTCTTTTTTACTCGATGACTATGTTTTAGTTTTTAAAGTACCCGAATTCTTTTTTTTTTTTTTTTTTTAAAAAGGATTTGCGAATTGAATCTGAATTTTTGTTTAATTTATCTGAAAGGAATGCGATTACTGAAGATAGGCTTGTTTAAAATAAGATTGAAAAATTCTTTCATTCTTTCTATTTCGAGAACGTTTGCACAAATCAGTGTTAAATATTTATTTAGGAAATAATCTATTTGAATATTAGCATAGTAATTTTACTTAAAAATTGTGTAAAATAAATAGTTTTATTCTTTCTATTTTTAAATGGTCACAAGACATACTCGTATTTGCTGCTATTTAATGGATCAATTTTAACAAATTTATTTTCACAAAACATATTTAAATATTTTGACAAATATTTCAATGAATTTTCTATATTTCTGTATAAGAATTTATGTATATATATATATATATCCTTTTTTATAATTATTTTCATAGAATAAATAATTATAAGGTATTTAATAATTATTCTTTAACAGTTTAAATAATGACAATCCCTTTCAAATAATCTCTTTTATTTAAGAGATAAGCAAAATGCTTCAAAAATTTCACTTTTTCATTTATCCAAAAGAATTTTTAATACCCTTGATAAAAACATGCTGAACTGTTTTCTTATTTTAAGCTTAAAATATATCTTTATTTTTATATAGGTATATATCCTTTTAATAATTATTTTTATAGAATATGTTGAAACAAGTATTTAATAATAAAACTTTAGCCATTTAAATAATGATAACTAAAAAGGTAAGCAGCCTGCTTTAAAAAAATCCCCTTTTTCATTCATTCAGAAAATGACTTTTATTATCTTTAAAAAATGCCTGCTAAATTATTTTTCTTATTTTAAGTTCAATATAAATAAATTAAATTCATAAAAAAATTTTATTCATGACATATTTTTTAACACCTGTTCCTCAATGTTTTCAGTATTTTTAAAAACTATTGAAATTTTAATGAAATATCAGAATAAATATTTATTTACAAAGAAATCTATTTGAAAATTATAGCACTTTTACGTAAAAATTGTGTTAAATGAATATTTTTGTTCCTTCTATTTTTAATTGCTACTGCTAAAATAACGTATATTTGCTATAATAATATAGAAATATTTGCTGCTATTTAGGAGAACAATTTAAAAAACCTTTTTACACAAAAATATTTAATTATTTTAATAAATATATTCATGGAATTTTCTATATTTTTGTATAAGAATATATATATATATATTATAATTATTTTTATAGAATAAGTAACTTTATTAAAACAAGTTGTTAATAATAAAATTTAACAATTTAAAAAATGATAATTAAAAGAGATAAGCAGCATGCTTTAAAAATACACTTATTCATTCATTCAGAAAATAATTTTTTATTATCCTTAAAAAGATCCTGCTGAACTGTTTTTCTTATTTTAAGTTCAGTTAAGTTATTTTTTATAAATAAATTAAATTCATAAAAAAATGTATTCATTAAATATTTTTGAACACTTTTTCATTAATGTTTTCAGCCTTTCTAAAAACTGTTGACATTTGAAAGGAATTAATTCTTTTGTCTGTGCTCATATAACTAAATACAGTATCAGACAACTTGTAGCATTAAAAGAAATGCATCTTATGTATGCGTGGGTGTGGTAAGAATTTGCGCTTCTAAGGGAATTTAAAAGGAAGAACATGGTATTCGTTCTTTATCACTTTTAATGCATAGTATATACAAACCATGATGTTTAACTGTATAACAACTATCAAAAGACTATGAACACACAAAGATAAACTGATAGTTCCATCACAGTTTTGCTTCCTCATAATTATCTCGTTTTCCCCAAATTCTGAATAAGTTCTTATCTCTCAAAGTTCTGACCAAGGTCTCCTGTATCCTTGTTCGAGTCTTTATATACTGGTTATAGCCAAAATTCCCATTCAGTAAAACTGCGTCGGTCGTGTTACGTGGCACAAATCGTGTTATGTGGCACGACGGTGACGTTACAAATCTTGTAGTAGACATCCCAGTGGCATTAAATATGATTGTCGTTCGAACACGATCATGTCTAGCGGACATCCTGGAGCAGCTCCCCTGTGCCTATTTATCAGTTGTAATGAAATAATGCATGTATACTATTTTCCAACTTTTTAATTCATTAAAAAAAAAATTTTAATATATTTTATATATTTTTTATGAAATATATTATATATTTTTTTCAAAAATCATTACTGGCGCGACAACCCATTGTGGGCCTTAAACTTCTTTAAAAGATCCAGCCAGGTTGTTCTCCTCTTTGCCGTGGACCTCCAGTTTTTGATCTTAATGACATTAAAATCAGAGTCTAAACAGTCGACCCATCTCTTTTTCGATTTTTTCCCTTGGTCGCTGTCCAAAAGGGATTGCATTGAAAACTTTCAAAGCAGCTCTATTACTTTCCATTCTCATGAGATGACCGGCTCATCTCATTCTGTTCAGTTTAACAAATTTTAGGATGTCAATATCTCAAGTTTGTAAAGTTCAAAATTGTATCTTTTTCGCCAATTTTCATTGTCATTGATACCATCAAAAATAGTTCGTAGCACTTTTCTTTCAAAGGTTGTCAAGAATTTCTCTTCTCTTCCTGTTAGTGACCATGTTTCAGATGATTTTACATTTATAACATTTCAATTACATTTTTTAATTAGTTGAATGGTTCATATCATAATTTAATAATCTGATTATTTTTCATATCAAAAACTATGCACCTAATAACGTTTAAGGTTTGTGTATTTTAGAATATATCTTAATACCTTGATATTTTTTTAATAATTTTATAAAATTTAAAATTTATTTTAATCATATTTTTACATTTTTTTAATAAATTTTCAAAATTAAAAATAATTTTTTTAATTTTTCATTAAAGTAGACGACCACAATTGTAAGCAAATACATATTCAGAAGAAAAAAACCTTTTATATTTAGCGAAATTCGATTAATTAAAAAATGCATATATTAATATTCAGCCAGAATAGCAACGTGTTTTTACTCTATAAATATGTTAAAACAAAAGAATTAAAATAGAATTTATTCTCGAAAAGATTGATTCTACTTTCTAATAGTGAAGTGCATCATTAAAAGATTCATTTTCTTTACAATGATGAAAGTATTATGATGATTAAATAAATCGATTGAATGAAAAAGGTAGTAAACATCATCACATTATAATTACACATGAGTTTTACGAAAAATTCATTATAAATAATTTTATTAAGAATAACATTACTAATAGGATTGAAGTTTTTTATGTCCGTTTTCATTAATTTACATAAAAATATTGAACTATTGACCAATTCTTTAAATTATAAAAAGAAACAATTAATATCAGAATGCGATTCCAAATAGTCAAAAGAAATACATACGCATGCGTTGTAAATGATTTTTAATAACATATATTAATAACACATTTCTTTCAATTTCTTACTTTTTTTTTTTCAGCAAAATGCTAGAGATTATTCGACATTTTGAAAGCTACGACAAATATGGAAAAGATTGTGTTTTTATTCTTTATGCATAATGTATTGCAGTTAATCGAAAATCGATACATTCTTCATCGATAAGATCCTCTTTTATATCTTACTTCTGAATATTGCTTGACTAAAATGACAGACTTTGAATGAGAAGATATATGTGGGGCAGAGAATCGATATTCTCGAATTGTTACATGTCTATAGAAAATTCTATTCAGCTTCTTTGGCTTGCAGAAAATGGATTGATGCTTTTAAGTAGAGCAATTTAGGAAAATTACTTGCTTTTATTTGACTTAAAAGCATGTGTAGTTAGTTTTTGAGAAATAGAGGCAAGCTTTATAGCTGCTTGAAAAGAACTCTTTTGTTATACTTAAATTGTTTGTTAAGATTTCTAAAGTATGACCAGTGAAGGAATGTTTTCTTTACAATAAAAAAAAAATCCCATCAAAAATAAGAAAACTTAATTTAAGAATTAAATTTGTTTGAAAAAAAGTTGCTCTGCATTTTATTGTGTCCTTAATATTGCAGAAACCAACAATAAGATTGGAAAGAAAATTGAAAGAATATTCTGTAAAAAGATGTGAAATTATATGTGAATCGAAAACACTTGAATATTAACACTTGAATATTTATTATAGAGTAATATAAAAATTTATATTATTCCTATAGCTTTTATATTATTTTGCAAATTGCGTCAGAACTTTCACATAATTTTTCAAAAAATGAAATTGGATTGCATATTAGATAGTAAAAATACTTGTTGTTTTTGAAATTTTAATATATATATATATATATATATGAACTTTTATTTTCTATGTAACGATAACCATAATATATCAACTTATCTGTGTAAAAGTCATTCGTTTACTTATGTTTTAGTTCATTTTTTTCCTTATTATATATATTTTTTTCCTGCTTTTTTTCAGTTTATTTTACAAAAACAATTCTTCAAAACTAATGAAATTTGTATAAATTCCCATTCTCTTTGAATCCAAAATATTTATTGTGGTGACTTATATATAATGGGGGACGGACACTACGTGTACAGCCTACTCAAGGTTGGAGGGAAAGAGGGCAGCTTCTGTTGTGATATAGACTTGTATGTAGAAGTTTGACTAGGCTCCGAGACGTTGAAGAAGGGGACTTTAGGAAAACCCATCGCCCCCGCATTCGCGTATAATATGAGAGAAAACCGAAAACTCCTACCAGGTGGTCTAACTAATGAGGCAAGATGCACATCACAAATGCCATCGAGGCTTCTTGTTTTTGAAACAGTGTCTATAACAGTGTCGCCAGAAGATTGCATATCTGCCCCTAATGCTCACCAGCGGTGCACGTTACCACTGAGCCACAAGTCGGGCATGAAAATGTTTGTATAAATAGTCATTAATATGCAATGAATATTTAGACTTTATTATCGAATAAAAATTTATATTGTCCCCAAATTTTTTTCCTGAGAAAGAATTTGCCTCGCATATGTGTACCAAAAAATTATCCACACAGATTGAGAAAATTATTGTTACGTGTTGTTGCATTCATTTTTCACTGCTGGAAAAAGCTGGCCTCCAAAACAATTCTCTTCGGGAATTGTAAATGTCTATATAAGATTCTCATATACAATATACTAATAGTCATCAACGAGTTCTTCGTTTCTACAAGGAGTTCATGTAACGCATACCACAGTGAAAAAAACATCGACATTACCTTTTTTTTTAACATTACCTTGTATGTGTTATTCAGTAGGATGTTTGTAACAACTGGGAAAGATCTGATGGCCAAATAGCTAGTGTTCTGTTCTTTGGTACCGCAAACTTCAGTTTCGAATCCTGGAGGTGGTAAGCATATTCGTTAGTGGTTCGGAATCCACGTTAAACTTTCGGTCCTGGTCTAATTTGCCCAAAGTGTGCAGAATATGATTAGAGCAACAAACCAAATACCTACGACAAGTTTTATATTTTAGGAGATTAATTTGAATCCGTACTTGGAGATCCTGAAAATCTTTTTCTATTAAAAATTAAGATACACTTAATACAATTGAAGGAAATCATCAGCTGGCTTCTTTTTTAGGATCCGCTAAATATTTAATCATTTAAAATCATAATGCTTTTTCATGTCAAGATGCGTTAGCATCTGTTAGAGTCTGAGATTTAATCCCAAATCAATTAGATAATCATTTCGATAGCAGAGCTATACAGAATTATTGATGAAATGGGAAATAAACACCCAAAATCACTTTCCATGCTAAAGTTTATTCTGAGATTTCAGAAATTTGGGTACTAAACATCGTTTACCTGAATCTAGGGGCGAAAAATGCTGTTACAGAAGAAATTGCTTCCTGTATTTTTCGACGAAGTATTACAATTCGTGCACATAATATAATATTCTCCGTACTTAAAGATGATAAGATTGCGCAAAATTAGATAAAAATGTTTATCTTAAAACTATTAGATGATTCTTTTTTTTGAAACTGTTATCCTGTAGATTACTACGATGAGAACAAAAGGGAGATAAAAGTAAGTAGATAAACAGGCATGATTACACAGGAATAAATTGCAAACCGCATGTGACTGTTAAACACATTTTAAAGAACTAAGTTACAAAACACAAAGCTAAGTAATAAAAAAGAAAAGTAATTGGATGAAAAAATTCTGCTTATGCCCTCCAAAGATTAAAAAGGCTTATTGATGTATATCTTATAAAAACACTAGTATATTTCAAGTACGAGTAGTGCCAGTAGTTTCCAAGTATATTTCCAGTATATTTCATCGAAAAAAAATCTGCTTTTATTAGAAAAGGCTTATTGATGCACATTTTATAAAAAACCAGTATATTTCTATGTATACAAAAATTATCTCTAATAAATTTACAAGAATATGGTCATTAGTTGGATATATTGCAAGAAAACACTCTTTTTATAAAGATACTGTAATTTATACATATATATATATATATATCATATCATATTTCCTTTTTCGATGAGTATGCTTCCATCAGACATTAAATTTATAGAAAATAAATAGTTTTTATCAAAATTACAAACATTGCTCTTGTTTAGCATACTATATTTTACTAGATATTTTACATGAAAAATTCGTCATAATAAATGAATATTTTTATATAGATTAAAAAAGTGAAATAGAAAATATATTCCTATAGAAAACAGAGAAAATATTTTCATCATCCAGCATATGTGAATGAAATATTTAATTAGAAAATTAAAAATTTAATTTAATTATATAATACAATAACAATGAATTACATTAGGACCAACACTTCCCCCTATTACGTCTTGCTAGTACATAACCAATATTTCAGGTTATAAAAATTCTTATACTTGATTTAGTATTCAATTTTCAGCGCAATGAAAATTCAAATATTCTTCTTAACCGTTTGATATTGTTTTATCTAAAATAAACCTCTTTATCTATCGCCTATAACAATTGCCTCTAATCAAATAAGCGATTGCAGCACATTGCTGAAACGTATTCATCTTATTACTTTCATCGGTAAAGATCTATTATTCCCCTCAATTCCGTATATCAGCGGCCCTGGATTGTCACTGCCATTCGCCAACATCCATTTCAGCGATCCTTATCGGTTATTGCAATATCGGCTGGCGGATAAAGAGATGGATCTAATAATGGATGCATTTATGTCTGCACTTTGAGGCGAGTGATTGTAAATTTGTGTAATTCTACAAGCCGCTGCTAAACTCTCATGTTTATAAATGGAGAAAGAAAGCCTTAAATTTTTAATGGATTATTATGATAAAATATATTGAATATATGTTAAATTGAAAATTATTATATTGGCTTTGAAAATATGTTACATCTGAAATTATTATATTGGATAATTTAAATAAAAAAATATATTACATTGAAAATTAATATATTGGCTTTGAAAATATGTTAATTGAAAATTATTATATTGGCATTGAAAAAACATTACATTGAAAATACGTTACATTAAAAAATTATTATATTGGCTTTGAAAATACGTTGAATTGAAAATCTTTATATTGACTTTGAAAAGTTACATTGAAAATTATTATATTGGTTTTGAAAAGACGTTATATTGAAAATTATTATATTGGCTTCGGAATTACGTTGAATTTAAAAATTATTATATTCCCTTCGGAAATGCGTTAAATCATTGAAAATTATTATATTGGCTTCGAAAATACGTTAAATTGAAAATTATTATATTGGCTTTCAAAATATGTTGCATTCGAAACTATTATATTGGCTTTAAAAATATGTTACATTGAAAATTATTATTATTAAAATTATTATTACTCTTCGAAAATGCGTTACATTGAAAATTATTATATTCGCTTCGAAAATATGTCCCATGGAAAATTATTATATTGGCTTTGAAAAATACGTTATATTGAAAATTATTATATTGGCTTAAATAAATAAGAACATCACCTTCAATAAATAAAATAAACATCTCGTTCAATTTGCTTTATAATTGTTGGTGGTGTGATTAAAAACTTACATGTCCGATAAAACGAAAAAGTATTTGAAATTCTAAAAATAAAACTTTTAATTAGATAGTAGTGCTTTATAACATTTTATAAAAAAAAATCCTGTCAGCAACTTATTTATTTTTAATCATTATTCTGTTCCTGGGCAAGTCTTTCTGAATGGTGAGGATAATTTTGAAGAGGCGTTGAGAGATACTAGCTTTTAATTAAATGCTTATTCTCAACAAATTCAGCTAATTTAAAAATCTTAATTCCTCTTCAGTTTTTTTATGATCCCTTTACTCAGTTAGAAGTAAAAATTATTTAATTAGTAGTACATGCTTTACAACATTTTAAACTCGCCGACTCATATGTATTTCTGAACGATAAAAAAATATATATATTCAAATTAATTAACGTTACTAAAAGAAATCATGAAGCGATAAAAATTAACTCACTTTGTTAGTGAATTTCTTTTAACTATATTCTTTACATTATATTCTCTTAATTTTAAAATTAAGTACATGAACAAATTGTAAATTGCATTATAAATTGTGGGAAATTTAATTTAAAGTTGATTAGGTTTATTAAATGAATGGCTAAATAGATGTAAAAGAAATTTGCACCCAATTTGTCTCAGAAGAAATATATGTGAAACACATATAAGCCAAATAGGTGTCGATATATATTGAGAAATGCAATTAATGAAATTGCATATGTAACTGCCCGACTCGTGGCTCAGTGGCAACGTGCACCGCTAGTGTGCATTAGGCTGAGGATCAATCCGCTACTGGCTTTGTTTAGTAGTCTCAAAAAGCATTTGACTGTGACGTTTGCCTCTTATTTCGTTAGTCGCACTACCTGGTGGGAGTTTTCACCATGAAATACTTAATTATGTGGCAGTTGTCCCAAAAAGTCTTGCCGGGAAAAACCCCACACTCCTTATTCATCGACACGGAGCGACACGGACACAGAATTCTACCCATGGGTGTTCCATCACAACAGAAGCTGCCCTATCCATGAGTAGATGGATAGAGGGAAAGTCCATAGGACTATGGGGATTATAACTATAATCCCATAGTCCTATGGGATGTCCATAGGACTATGGGGATTCGATCCAACACATACACGTTACATAAATTCCTAAAATTGTTATTTATTTTATGTTTATAATGAAAAATATCGAAAAAAACAAATTTATCAACATTTTGAAACATTCCAATATCATTTTTGTAATTATACGTAGCTCTACATATTAATTTGCGAAAATGTTGAATAATAGATAAGTGCTGTATTCATACTTATTGTTACAGGTACAATTATCTCAAAATTAAAATATTTGTAAGGGAATATTGGGAGTGCAATAAAAAACCATATTATGATAAATATTTGTTCGTATACCGATTTATGAGGAGATGTTAAAAGTTTGGACACATCGTTTAATTAAAGATTCATTTAGATTAACTAATTACTCTTATCTTTCTTTACACATTTACATAAATATAATATGATCTCTTACTTAACAAGCTTTTAATGATTAAACTATTGGATAATTTTCCAAGTCAATGACCACATCCAGTCTTAAAAAAGATCTTGAGGATAACATTAGTTAATATAAAAACACTTTACTCTATCTACAAAATTTAAAAAATCGTTAACTACGAAAAGAATTTCTAGAATATTAATTCCGATAAAGATAATGCTGACACACTAAATGAATAATAGCACATTATTTTCCAAGACTTTTAGTTTAGGGACATCATATTTATAAAAAGTATTTTTTTAATTAAGTGCAAAGCTTAGCTTAACCACTAAAATCTTTCATGCTGAAAGTTTTTCTTTGTAGAAAGTAACTGCAGTTTTTAAAAATGTTTCTTGTATTAACAAACCTGATTATTGAAAACATCAAAATTAAGTTAAAGGAAAAATATCATTTGTATATTTTTTTCTAAAGGGAAAAAAATTGGTACGAATAGAAAAAGATTTTCAATTTGTACATAATAAAAATCATAAAATCATAAATCGTGCATTCATAAAATCATAAACTAATATTCAACTTATTTTTTTTTTATTTAATTTAAGTCATCAAATTTAACTTCACAAGTAAGCAAGTGTCATTCAATGATAAAAATGAATTCTACAATCTTATTCTCTTTCCCTGTATCATAAAAAATGAAAAATTATTTTATATATACGCATATTTCTTGATCTTTAAAATTCAAGGGATTATATATTTGAGATTTTTTTTTTTTAAGAAACCCATTTTTACATTTCATCATTTCAAAGATTAGAAACATTTTTTTTATAATATATAATAAATAAAAATAGATGCTTCAATTATTTCAATAAATAAAAGAAAAACACTTAAAAATTCATTAACAACTGCTTTATTTTATTAATAAATTTTTTAATAAATTATTATCTCTTAAATATGTGCATTATTTTTTAAGTATACTTTTTTTGAAAACGTAACACTCTCACTTTTTCAAAACATTTTACTCTTAATATTGCTTTGACAAAAGCGTAATTAATCAACTGCGATAATTAACATAATTCCATGTTTACTCAGGAAGTTCTTTCGGAAGGTGAGAAATAAGATAAGTGCCTGTTTTTAATTATGAGTAATTAAAAAAATCAGTTCATCAATTCATTTTGTTTTTTTTTAATTTTTAGAATATTTCCATAATGACAGGTTAAATTACTGTTTTTATGAACTTTAACGCTTTCTACTATAAAAATAACCTGCTTATTTTTTTTTTTTAATTCTTTCTTCACTGCTTAATTTAATAAAATTATGAATAATAAGAGACTTTTGCTTATATTTTCATTGAGCAAAAATGATTTTTTAACAACAGTCACTTATAACTAACCTCAAAATCAATTTGTGCTTTATATTCTGTTAAATAACATGATTATTTCTAGTTCATCTGAATCATTAAATGTTTTCAATCAAAATCGTGAAAGAACTTTATATAAAAATCACCTCTTATTATACAACTGAATTATGAAATGTGTCAATTTTTATTTTAAAATTATGAGACACATATATCAATTATAAAACAAATTCTCACTTCATCAGTATCCAATATTATAAAGTATAACGTTAAATAAATAGAAACTTAAACGTAGTTTCTCATTTTTTAAAATAAAAATAAAAAAAAATTAAAAAAATTGTAATACTAATAATTAAGAACATTTTTCATTCAGTATTATAATATTTTTTAAATATTGCGAAAAAAAACATGAGATTTTTAGGAAAAACAAGCTAAAAAAGATTTTTGAAAATTGCCGTTATTTTGAAAAGAAAATTATTAATACATTTTGGAAAAAATAAGCTAATTACGTATTAAATCAACTAAAAACTCAATTAATTTTAAAACTTTTACTGACGTTTAGTTATATTTAACTTCAACATATATATTCAAATTTTTAGTTCACCTTTAGATTGCTTTATTTTTTATTAAATATGGAATTAAAAGAAATAACTACTAAGCATCAATTACTTGAACTAATTTTACGAAGTTTCAATATAATAACATTTGATTTATTGTTTTATCAAATTTCAATTTTGGGACAAATTCAATAGGGAACAAATATGGAATGAAAATATCATTAGTGAAATATTTATCGGTAATAATTTATTCCACATTAATTGGGATATATTGAACTATTTCTATTTCTGAAAAACTATTTTCAAATACGTATTTTACCTAATAAATGATTTGAAAATTGAAAATTCAATTCTTGCGGAAATATTTTATTTTCTGATGGTGAACAAAATGTAATTGTATGCATTAATACTCTTATATTTTTTTCGACTGTCATCCTACAGTACTTGTGAAAAAATGCATTGCTCATGGTGAATAAAAATATTATTTTATCACTTCATACTCTTATTTTCTTAGAACTTTTAAAATTTTCTTATTTCTTACTTAATGTTTGCTCTGATATGACTTCATAAATTTTATAGATATCTTTTCTCTGCTATTATATTTGTTTTTGTTTTGCTTTGGGCTCAAAAATTGAATTTTGATCCAAAAAAATTTGATACTGCCTTTTACAAATTTCATTATTATTTCTTTTATAAATTTTATTTGTCCTCAAATGATTAATACCATGTATTGGAATATCCACGGAAATGCATGTAGAAAAATACCACCAGTGAATTTTAATATATGAAGGTATAACCATGACATTCTATATATGGGAGTCATAATGCCTCTTGTCAGTATTTTACACCCATTACAACTTAATTAGTTTAAACGCCGTCATCATATAAGATACCTAGTTAATATATAACAAAGAAATAGAAGTAATTGCTTCTGCGTTTTAATAAAAGCTTCCTTACATTTAAACTACCTAGTACATAAATGGTTTTCGTTAAAATGCCTCCTGAAATTGCAAAATCTATCTCTATTCGCTGAGCATTTCAAGCAATTATGCTTATGGGATGTGTTTAGGGATTGAATAAAGAGAATATCACATCATTTTAACATAATTTTAGAAAAACAGGATACCTTGAACAAATGTATCAGTTCCAAGGAATTTATTGATCTTTTGAAAAATATTTTTCGTTTTTACCAATTTTGAAACCGTACAACAATTTAAAAAGTTCTATATTAATTTTAATCTCAAAGTAAAATCATCCATTGAAATATTTTCTAGAATCAGCAATTATACTATGCTTAAACTGAAAAGACACTAGTCTATTTCTAATTGAAAATCTGAAATCTTTCGCAATGTATTTTATTTATTTCCAATTATAAAAACCTAACAAATAGCAAATAGGAAAGTAATAACAACACCAATTTTAATTAAATGACAATTTTCTAATAATATTTGCGCATAAATTTTATTTCCGTATAATGTATTCATATTTTCTTCTTATACATGCAACATATTTCGTACATACTTAATATTCGTTTAAGATAAGATCTCATTTATTTCGATGAGCCTTAACTGTGCATAATAACACATCTAACAAGTCCCTGAATACTAAATTGGAAATAAAAATAAATCCATCCTCAATTCCCCAATCACATTAATAAACGTGAATCAGATAACATATGACAATATTTTCCAAAGAAACAGTTTATTCTACAATAATATATTTAAGTGAAATCCCCGATAAAACAGTTTTCCTTGGTTTGAGTATCACTTTCCTCCAGAACCAAGCTTTACTATCACCAATATTATTCCGACACCAGAATTAAGCACAAATGTAAAGCAAACTTATCTCGTTGTTATATCTGGAGAAAAGAAGCAAAGAAAAGCCCGAAAACGAGTTATCTATCAATACATGTTATCCTGTAGAGGTGATATGTTATTGTGAGGAATGGGGTATTGGATCGGTGTTTATCCGACACCAATTATTTTCCTTTATGTGAATAATACCGTAATAAATTCTCTTTCCGAGATGATATTTCGGCTGAGAGCTGTCACAATATCTTTATCAAAATTTCATTTATTTCCGCCAAATAGTATTTGATATTTTCCAGCTATCATTGTTTTACTTCTTTGTTTCAATATGACAGAATGAAATACGATAAAGAAAACTAAAAACAATAAGTAAGATTTTCTTCATTTCATTTTTAATCTATTATTTGATCATTCAATGAAATACGAGCCTGAGTCATATTTATTAAACATGTGTTCAATTTAAATAAAATATATATTTATAAGAAATGTTCCTTAATAAGTAATAGAAAGGATTTTCTTAATGTTAGAGTACATTCTTACAATTAAGGCTGTTAAAGTTTTACCTACATAGAAAAGAACTGTCTTCTTTTCTATGTAGTAGAATTTGAGCCTGAATCAGTAAGGTAAATAATTTCATTCATTCGTTGTGATGGATGTAGACTCAAATAGATCTCAATTGCTTTTAGAATATCCGGCAGTTCTCTAAATTTTATTTATTTCCATTGAATAAAGGAAATTCAATTCATTACTGAAGTATGCATAATAAAGGATGAAAATAGTCGAATTATATGACTGCAATAGATTTTAAGTATTTGGACAACAATCGATATTGTTAGAAGAATATAATTAAAGCAAATATTGAAAGAAAATTAAACATTTTTAAAGTGTTATTTAAAGGTACAGAAATTATATACATTAATTTTGATTCAACTTATTTCTTCCATTAATTTTAACTTGTTTAAATTGATAGATTGAATGTCTTATTAAAAAGTTTGTAAACATCATGGATATTACAGCGCATATGAAATCAAAGAAAAGGTATTGGGAGGACTACTTGAAAATATATTCTGAAGGTTTTATTTTTTTTTTTGAATATCTATTCGATGGAAATATTTTGAAACACATTGCTTAATCTTGTGCAATTTTATTTATAAATATTAAATTAAATGTCAAATTAATTCACATATTTGTTCATTTACGAGCTAATTTTTATATTAATGATAATTTTCTACAGTTGTCCAAATCTCTTACCATTCTTAGTAAAATCAAACTACTCTAAGACTTGGTTGGACTTAAAATCTTAACCAAACTGACTTACTGTCATGCACAGGGAAGTCGTACAAACAGCACAACACCATAGAAACAAACCTGGCCTCCATTCCATCTCCCATTATCTTTTGCATATATATCCAGCAGAATCCTTCTCTGCGACTTGCCGTCTTGATCTCCTTAAGCCTCGTTTCGGACATCTGTTGTCTCTGGAAGTACCTGAGATAAACACAGGGATCTTCCATTAAGCAAAATTAGTAATTACTTCTTCGAGCGCTTGGTGGTGAGAAAGGGGATGAGGGCTTTTGGAGACCCAAACTATCGCTGGGACAATTGAAGGAGATATTTAGAAATGTCATGAATAAAGATGGCTGCTGGTCTTTAGGACCGTTAGAAATTTCGAACGTAGTCGCTGACGATGCTCCAGAATCAGTTTTCAAATGAAAGGGTAAATATGAGAATAGATTATTCATGGCACTCGTATAGCCTAATAGTAATAATTCTTTGACATTTTGTCATTAAACAATTAAGTAGATTTTAAATGAGTAGGTTATTTTTATGAAATCAAAATGCTAAAATGACCTGCATAATAACCATTGATGATTAAATCACAAATTTAACTATATTGGCAAAGTAGACGAAATTTAATCAGATTGTTCATTCGTAACATTATTAAGGGACTTAAAAGAACATTTAATCCACCGTTCATTTTGAAATGGGCTACTATTTTTAGATGAAGCTCAGGACATTCATAATCTTAATGTGACAACTTTGAGATGATAATGACAAATGCCTAAGTGATTACGTAATTATGATCCTCTTACATATCATATAATTTTATCATAATATTTTAATAAACCAGGATATCGTGTACTAGAATATATAGTTCCGATGAGTTATTTATATTTTGGGAAAATATTTTTACTTTTTCATCAATTTAATCTTAGAATATAGTTATGCTTAAAAGGAAAATACATTAGGCTTTTTCAAACTGAAATTCTGTATTTCATGTATTTCCATTTATAAGAATCTAACAACTAACGAACGCATAAATTAATAATATCTACAATTTTAATTAAATGGCAATTTTCTCATAATATTTTCGCCCAAATTTTATTTCCGTATAATGCATTCATATTTCTTCTTTATGCATGAAACTTATTTCGAACTTACAAACATAATTTTAATGTCTCATAAGATCTCATTTATTTGTGATGAGCCTTACCTAGACACAATGATAAAACTAACAAGTCCCTGAAGAATAAATTGGAAATAAAAGTGAATCCTTTCTGAATTCCACAATCACATTAATAAACGTTAATCAGATAGCATATGACAATATTTTACAAAGAAACAATATATTCTACATTAATATATTTAACTGAAATGCCCAATAAAACAATCTTCCTTGATTTAAGTATCGCTTTCCTCCCAGAACCAAGCTTTACTATCACCAATACTATTCCGGCACCAGAATGAAGCACAAATGTAAAGCAAACTTATCTCGTTGTTATATCTGGAGAAAAGAGGAGCAAGAAAAGCCCCGAGCACTAGTTATCTCTTAGTACATGATATCCTGTGAAGGCAATATGTTATTGTGAGGAATACGGTATTGGGTCGGTGTTTATCCGACGCCAATTATTTTCCTTTATGTGAATCATATCATAATACATTCTCTTTCCGAGATGAGACTTGACTGAGGGCTGTCACAATATCTTTATCAAAATTTCATTTATTTCTGCCGAATAATATTTAAAAGCTATTTTTTTACTTCTTTTGTTTCAATGTGACACAGTGAAATATGATGCGTTGAAGGATATTAAAGAAGACTAAACACAATAAGTAAAGTTTGTTTTGTTTGATTCAATCTATTATTTGCTCATTCAGTGAAATAAGGGGCTGTGTCCTATTTATTGAAAATGTATTCAATTTAAAAAAATATCTTTATAAAAAATATTTCTTAATATGTACTATAAAATTTTCTTCATGTTAGAGAATATTCTTACAATTCATGCTCTGTTTAAATTTTATCTACTGAAAAAGTCAAAAGGAGTTATGAAAAAAACAATTAGCAACTATAACAACATTAATTTTCTACTAAAATTATATTAAAAAATACGTATATTAAAAAATTGCTGCTAGTGAGAAAAAATATTGTACTAAATTATTTTTTGTGAGAGTAAAGGGTAAGTTTTGTACGTTTATCAAATTTCATTTTTGTTGTTGTTGATGTCATATTCCCTGAACAATACAAGCAGATAAAATATCGTGGTGCTCCAGAATAATATTAGCTATGTTGATTGCTAGTTTGTAGTATAAATCCTCTTTCGAGAGATGGTCCATAAAATGTATGGCGATTGCAACAGTTAGCCAATCAAACATATGGTCAGGAATAATATCGACGTCTGAGAACTTGCCACATTTTAACGCAATCAGAAGAAATTTTCCTATTTTTCTGTTGCTTCATCCTTAATTTATTAGAGAAATACCTGTCTTTCTGTCGGCATTTAGTTCTGTAATTTGGCATTAAGTTTTGATCTTAGAAGGAATCATAAATTTAGATTTTTCCAAGGCACTCGCATCTACAACAGAAGTAGGAAGGGCAATCCTACTGCCAGTAGCTGTTTTCTGTCGACATTTAGTTCTGTAATTTTGTCTCTAGTTTGATCTTAGAAGAAATCAAAAGTTTAGATTTTTCCAATGTATTTGCATATGCAACAGACGTGGGGATGGTAGTCTGATCCAAACATCTGACATTTTTCGCCAAAGAATATACAATTGTTTTTTTTAATTCCAAATCCACATGAGCAGGGATCCATTGCAGGAAACGCATTCTGTGCAAGCAGTGGAGTTGTTCTGAAAGAGATATAATGTGCAAGGTCTTACTTTAGAAACCTTTTTAAGAACTTGTAAGGCAGACTTCAGTCAATGAGGACAATATCTCCAAAAAAATAATTCCATTCATTTGTTGTGATGGAGATAGGCCTCATGTACATTCTGAACGGCGAGAATTTCTGCCAAATTTAATTTATTTTCTTTGAATAAAATTATTGATTTTTGTTCCAGTATTATTTTTAGTTTATTATCATTAAAGAAGGAAATAAAATTGATTTAAAAAATAAATGTGTAATAAAGATACATGAATAACAGATATATTATTTGATTATAATAGATTGAAAGAATAGATCAATAATCGCTATCGATTTTAGAAAATAATTCACGTAAACAATGAAAAAAATGAAAATGTGTTAATTTTCAAAGTGTCGTTTTATGGTTACAGAAAGAATTTATTTTTATCTTAATTCAAATTATTTCTTACTATTAATTTTACTTGTTTAAAGTGATAGATTTAATGTCTTATTAGAAGATTTGCAACCATCATGAATATTATAGCCCATATGAAACATGAAACGGTTACATATGAAAGGTATTGCGAGGTCTATTTTATAAATATATTCTAAAAGGTATTTTTTCAAACATCCATTCATTTGAAAGATTTTTAAAAATTGTTTTTAATCTTGCATAATTGTTTATAAATATTAAATTAAATATCAGTTTTTGTAGAATTAACTGTAAATGATTAATTTAAATAATTGACTTATCAATGAAAAATGGGAAATTTTCTATATCATTTTCTTCATATTACTATACATAAACATACCATACACAATATCCTCTTTAATAATGTATTAGGGTTATTCGTTTGACATTCTTTGAATAAATTCATATATTTTCCCTAGAATATTCATTATATTTTGACATCACTTTCAATTTCTTAGAAAATGTATTCAACAAAAATCAAACATTATTCCAGGAAACTAGTACATTCTCGCTAAATAATTTTTTTCTTGTGAAAGAAAAGAACATTCTTTTTCCACTTCCAATTATAAATATATTTTTTCTACAAAATAAAAAATAAATATTTATCTATGAATACGAAATAAAAAAATAATCCACAAGAGAAAGTTTTGGCTCCTACATTTTCAAACAAGCTTTTCTAATGAATAATTATAGGAGATTCAGGAGATTACAAGTTTTAGTTAAAGAAAAAGTTCCTTATTTTTAAAATGTTTATCTGCGTAAAAAGTAGCTTTTAACTCAAATAATAATACATCCATAGGATTTAGCGCTAATTAAATCAATTTCTAATTTACATTAACTAAATGGGTAAAAATATCTTTTGAATAAACCTGGTATTTCTGATAACACGATAGATAGAGGAATTAAGAAATTAATTTCAGGAAACTAAGTTGTTAACTAACTAAAAATCTAATAATTATTAATACTATCCAGTACATACAGATATGATTTCAAGTGGGCGAAAAATCTATTTATTTAATATTAAGTGCTGTAATTAGTTTTCTTCAGAACTGAGGCGACTAGGCAGAAATTTTAACAGCTATTTAATCATCTCGATTTGTCTGAAGCGAATTTGCTTGTTTTTCTGTATATGAAAAAAAAAACAGATTTCTGAAAGTTCTATCAATAAGCAATTCCCCCATTCAGCATTTTTCGCAATATGTTATGTGGAACGCAATTACACTGATGTACAAACATTAAACAAATAAGTAATAAGGAAGAATAAAAATAAGCGAAATAATGAAGGGAAAAGAACTAATTGAATTTCTAATCTAAAATAAACCAATGTCATTGATTTATACGATGTATCTTCAAATGACATATTTATCATCAAACTAAAATTTACTTGACATATTTGTTCATTTACGAGCTACTTTTTATATAATATATCCAACAGTTGTTCAAATCTCTTTCCTTTCTTGGTAAAATCGAACTACTGTAGACTATTTCATGACTTGGATGAGCTTAAAGATCTTAACCAAACTGACTTACTGCCATGCAGTCAGCCAAACACAGGGAAGTCGTGCAAACAGCACAACACCATAGAAGCAAACCTGTCCTCCAATCCATCTCTATTATCTTTTGCATATACATCCAGCAGAATCCCTCTCTTCGCCTTGCCTTCCTGTCTCCTTAAACCTCGTTTCGGACATCTGTTGTCTCTGGAAGAACCTGAGATAAACACAGGGGTCTTTCATTAAGCAAAATTAGTAATTACTTCGTTCGAGTGCTTGGTGGTGAGCAAGGGGTTTGGGAGTTCTAATGCTCGGACAATTGAAGGAGTTATTTAGAAATGCCATGAATAAAGATGGCTGCACTCCAGAACGTCTTTCGGACTAGTAGAAATTTCCTTTGAATAAAGAAAGAAATAATTCCCTAAAGAACACTAAATGCTTAATAAAGAAGAGATAACACTTATATAATTTCATTGTAATAGATTTTAAGTATTTTTACAACAATCGATATTGTTGGTAGAAAATAGTTCATTTAAATATTGAAAGAAAATGAAATATTTTCAAAGTGTCATTTAATGGTTACAGATAGATTTTACTTTTTATTTTTAATTAAACTGATTTCATCTATTATTTTTAAATTACTTAAATTGGTAGATTGAATGTCTTATTAAAATGTTGGCAAACAACATGAATATTATACACTCATGTCCATAAATTAAGGATAATGAAGTTCAGGCAAAGAAAGAGACAGAAGCAAAACAAATTTGACTTATTTGTAAAGTGTATTTATTAAACAAAAGGTAAAGAGCAAAAAAAAAGATGCTATATGTTTGACATAATTAATAAAAATTGCGATTTTTACACCCTGGAGCAAATTTTAAAAAGAACCTATTTACAAAAAACAGTACCACGTAAAAATCATCCAAATGCTTCCTTTGTGCCATAGCTATGCGGTTATTGCACTGAAAGGCTTTTAAAGTGCTTGTGAACAATTTTACTTCTTTGCCACCATTCCTTATATACCCCTCTCTTACACTCTCGTCATTGTGACGTACTATCCGCGCTATCTGGTGGTTTCCTTTAATTTGCATATTCTTCTTCAAGATGTGTGTGATAATTCTACAGGTGAAATTTTTATTTTAGAGTTCAATTTCTGTGTGATTCTGAATTATCCTTAATTTATGGACATGAGTGTACATATGAAAAATAAAATGGCTATATATGAAACGTATCGTGAAGATTACTTGATAAATGTACTCCAAAGGTATTTATTTTTATCCATTCGGTCAAAATATTATTAAAAATCGTGTTTAATATTGTATAATTATTTATATATACTAAATTAATTATCAGTTTTTGCAGAACTAAGTATGAATGATTAATGTGAATAATTGACTTATCAATGGAAAATGAGAAATTTTCTATAACATTTACCTATATATTACTATATATAAAAAAACACAATATCTTCTTTAATTACTTTTTAAAGCTGTCCTATAGACACATTTTGTAGGAATTCTTTGAATTATTGATTACTTTTGTCTGAAATTGTTCAAAAATTTCTAGTTAATATACATTATTAAAGTCCAAAAATAAATTTATATATTTTTCTTTACATATTTATCATTTTTCGACATCGCTTTCAATTTCTTAAATAAATGTATTCAGCTAAAAACAAATAACATTCCAGGAAATTCCAGGAAACTAGTACAGTTTGGCTTAATAATTTTTTTCTTATGACAGAAAAAAGCATTTTTCTCCACTTCCAATTACGAATATATTTTTCTATAAAAAAAATAATCATCATCATCTAGGAATATGAAATAAAAATAGTCAAGAAGAATATTATGTTAATTCATTTTCAAAAGAATAATTATAGGAGTTTTAGAAAATTATAAATTGGAGTTAAGAAAAAAAAAAAGGTTCTTTATATTTAAATTGTTCATATGCATAAAATGTAGTTTTCAACTAAACAATATAGCTGCCATAAGATTTAGCGCTCATTTAAACAAATTCTAATCTACATTAACAGGATGGGTAAAAAAAAATCTATTGAATGAGCCTGCTATTTCTGATAACAAGAGAGATAGGGCAATTAAGAAATTAGTTCTAGGAAAATAAGTTGTTAATTAAATAAAAAAAGATTGATAATGGTTAATATTATCCAGTACACTCAGATATGGTTTCAAGTGGGTGAAGAATCGGTTTCTTTAATAATAAGTGTTGCAATTGCTTTTCTTCAGAACTGAGGCGAATAGGTAGAAATTTTACAGCTGTTTAAACGTCTCGATTTGTCTGATTCGAGTTTCATGTTTTTAAACAATAAAAATAATAATAAAATTAATAATAATAATAATATTAATAACAATAATATTAATAAAAATACCGACTTCTGAAAGTCATCTCGATAAACAATTTACCCTTCAGGGACTTTTCGATTATGTAGAATATAATTACATTGATGTGCAAACAATTAAGTGAAAAGAACTGATTGAATTTGTAATCTATAAACAAATGTCATTGATTCATACGATATGTATTCAAATGACATACCTGTCATCAAAATAAAATTTAATTGACATATTTGTTCATTTGCGGTCAAATGTTTATATTAGTGAACATTTTCAACAGTTGTCCAAATATTTTCCCGTTCTTCAATTACTGTAAACTACTGTATGACTTGGATGGACTTTAAGATCTTAACCAAACTGTCTTACTGTCATGTGGCCATCCATGCAGAGGGAAGTCCAATCCATCTCTATTATCATTTGCATATACATCTAACAGAATCCTTCTCTTCGCCTTGCCATCTTGATCTCCTTAAACCTCGTTTCGGACATTTGTTGTCTCTGGAAGTACCTGAGATAAACACAGGGATCTTCCATTAAGCAAAATTAGTAATTACTTCGTTCGAGCGCCTGGTTTAGGAGGAGGAGGAGGGTTCGGGGCGTTTGGAGTTCCAAACTAATGCTCGGACCATTGAAGGAGATATTTAGAAGTGTCATGAATAAAGATGGCTGCGTACTAGAACGTCTTTTGGACTGTTAGAAATACCAAACTTCGTCGCTGGTGATGCTCCAGATCAGTTTTCAAATGAAAGCTTATTGTGTGAGAATTGATTATTCGTGGCAGTCGAATTGCCTAATAGTACAATTGTATGATATTTTTTTAACATTTAGTTAATATTTAAATGAGTTGGGTCAAAGTAGAGGAAATTTAATCAGATTGTTTATTCGTAAAATTATTGCCATTTAAAAGTATATTTAACCCTCCTTTCATTTTTAAATGGTCTACCTTTATTTAAGAATTAGTTGAAACTAAAGATATTCATAGAATTCCCGTCTTAATGTGACAACCTTCAGATGATAATGACAAAGGCCTTAGTGATTATGTAATAGGATCGCCTTACTTAACTTGCCTTAATGTTAAGGATAATAGAAATTTTTCCATGACAAGGACTTTGTTGATCTTTTTGATCAAGTCCTAAATAGTTCTTCAGAATAACATTTATTCATATAAAACACAACTCAAATATACATAAATTGTTAAACCTTTTACCAAAAGGTTTAACAAACCAGTTGATTTCAAAGGACATCGCCTATCATAGATAGCACGGCGTTTGCAAAAAAAGAAAAAAAAAGTGACACCGCAAAGTAAAATAAATATAATGAATTTTTAAATTTAACCGATTAACTAAGTCATTACGAATAGAGTGCAGGAGAATTGATTCCTTTCAGATATATTGGCGGAATGTGCCCTTTTCTTTACTTAAACAAAAAAATTTTTTTATTATGAAAAACATTTCTAGTATATAAAGTCCATTAAAAGGTAATGTTGTCACACCTAAGTGGATACTACTAGAGTATTTTCCATGTCTTTTAGATTAAGGCCAGCCTATTTGTAAAAAAAATTATTTTTAATTAAGTGGAAAGCTAACTTAATCACTAAGCACATTCATGTTGAAAGATTTTTAAAAATAACTGCAATTTTAAAAAGCTTCTTTTATTTACAAACTTGATTGTGGAAGACATCGAAATTTAGATAAAAGTGAAAAATATTTGTATATTTTTTCTAAAGGGAAAATTGTTGAATAGGAAAAGAACTTCAATTTGTGCTTTAAAATCATAAGCCCTATTTTAATCTTATTTTTCTTAATTATTTGTTTTAAGTCACCAAATTTAACACCATAAGTAAATAAATGGCCTTCATTGTTGTAAAAAAATTCTCTATTCTTATTCTCTTATCCTGTATATTAAAAATGAATATTTATTATATATATATATTATCTTGATCTTTAAAATTCAAAGGAATATATTTGTAAAAATTTTCTCAAAAAATAATTTTTACATTTCATCATTTAAAAAAAATTAAAACAGTTTTTTTTTAAATATATGATACGTAAAAATAGAAGTTTCAAATCTTTTTGATAAATAAAAGAAAACATATAACAATTCATTAACAAATTCTTTATTTTATTAAGGGTTCTTAATAAATTCTTATCGCCTAAATATATGCTTTATTTTTTAAGTAATTCTTTTTTGAAACTGTTATTCTTACTTTAGAAAACATTTTACTTTTAGTATTGCTTTGACAAAAGAGTAATTAATCAACTACGATAATTAACATAATTCCATGTTTACTCAAGAAGTTCTTTTGTAAGGTGAGAAATAAGATAAGTGCTTGTTTTTAATAACAACCAATTTAAAAAAAAAATCACTTCATCAATTCATTTTTTTATAATTTCTGAATATCCCGATTATGACAGGTTAAATTACTGCTTTTATGAACTTAATGCTTTCTACTATAAAAATAACCTGTTTATTTTGTAAAAAATTCTAACTTCTTAATTTAATAAATATATGAATAATAAGAGAATTTTGCTTACATTTTCTATGAGCACTAATGATATTTTAATTTCAGTCACTTATACGTAACATAAAAAATCTGGTTTTTTTTTCTTATATGCTGTTAAATATAGTGATTATTTCTGGTTAATCTGAATCATTATATATCTTCAATTAAAAATATGATAGAAACTATATTTAAAAAAATTTTTAATATTGCATAACTGAAATTCGGAATGTGTCAATTTTTATTGTAAAATTATAAGACGCAAATATTCAATTTCGCAACAAATTTTCAATTCGTCAGAAATGAAGATTTTAAAGAATAATGTTAAATAAATAAAAATTATACATAGTTTTTAAGGTTTTTTTTTTAAATAAAAATAAAAACAATTTTAAAAAACACTAATTCATACTAATAATTAAGAACATTTATCATTCAATATATTATATATATATATTTTTAATATTGAAAAAATATGTCATTTTAATGAAACACAAAGACACAAAAAATGGTTTGTGAAAACTGTTATTATTTTGAAACGAAAATTATGAATACATTTTGAAAAAAAAAGATATTTATGCATTTAATCAATTTAGATTAATTTTAAAAATTTTGCTGAGGTTAAATCATATTTAACTTCAACATATTTATTCGGATTTTTAGTTAACTTTTAGATTGCTTCATTTTATTAAATATGGAATTTATAAAATACGTACTATGCATAACATTTAATTTATTGTTTTATCAAATGTTCAAATTTTGGCACAAATTGAACGGGGAACAAATAGCAATATTAAGAACTCAGAAGGTTACGAGTTACAAATGGTCATATTGCAAATGCCTTTCGTATTTATGAATACTTCAAGAAATAATTTGTAATTAAATATTAACCATTTCTTAATTATAGTAGTAGCAACTTTTTATTTCACTAAATAAATAATTATTTTAGAAGGAAGCTGCGTAATGGAAACTTGAATTCATGTTCAAATAGATGTCTTTCCTTTCTTCGAAAATATATATATTTTTTTCATTTAAAACAAAATTTCAAGATTTTTACATGTTTAGTAACTAAAATGTTAACAAAATAATTCAATGACATCATTTACAAATATGCAATCAACGTAATACATTACGAATTCGGTGTAACTTAACAATGAAATAAAAGTAATTGTTTCTTCATTTCAATAATTTGTTTCTTCTTTACATTTAAACTACATACAAAATTAGTTTCCGTTAAAATGCGTTCTAAAAATGCAAACTCCCTCTCATTTCTCTTACAATTTCAAGAAATTATGTTTAGAACAAATGTTTAACAATTGAATTAAGAGAATATCATATAATTGTATCATAATATTTTAATAAATCAGGATATCGTGCACAAATATATCTAGTTCCAATGAATTTATTTTACTTTTGAAAATATTTTCATCCATTTTGATATCATAGAAGAATTTAAACATTCTATATTATTTTTAAATTTAAAATAAAATGCTTCATTGAAATATTTTGCTAGAATTAACAATTATGCTCTAAATGAAAACACACTAGTCGTTTTATAATTGAAATTCTGTATTTCATGTATTTACATTTGTAAAAATCTAACAACTAACGAACGAGAAGTAATAACATCTACAATTTTAATTAAATGACAATTTTCAAAAATGTTTTCACATAAATGTATCCATATGTCTTCTTTATACATGCAACTTATTTCTTAATTACAGACATAATTTTGCTTTTGATAAGATCCCATTCATTTGCGATGAGCCTCAACTAACAATAATAATAAGTCTAACAGGTTCCTGAATAATAAATTGGAAATAAAAATAAATCCTCTCTCTCTCAATTGCACAAAAATATATTGCACAATCACATTAATAAATGTGAATCAGATAGCATATGACAACATTTTTCAAAGAAACCATTTATTCTACATTAATATGTTTAAGAGAAATCTCCGATAAAAACAATTTTCCATGATTTGAGTATCGCTTTTTCCTCCAGAACCAAGCTTTACTATCACCAATACTATTCCCCAGAATGAAGCACAAAAATGTAAAAGCAAACTTATCTCATTGTTATATCTGGAGAAAAGAAGCAAGAAAAGCCCGAAAACGAGTTATCTCTCAGTACATGATATCCCTGTTAAGGCGATATGTTATTGTGAGGAATGGGGTATTGGATCGGTGTTTATCCGACACCAATTATTTTCTTTATGTGAATCTTATCGTAATAAATTCTCTTTCCGAGATGAGATTCTGGCTGAGAGCTGTCACAATATATTTATCAAAATTTCATTTATTTCCGCCGAATAATATTTGATATTTTCCAACTATCATTGTTTTACTTCTTTGTTTCAATATGACAGAATGAAATATTAAAAAGAAGACTGAATTCAATAAGTAAGGTTTGCTTCGTTTGATTTTTAATCTATTCTTTGTTCATTCAACGAAATAAGAGTCCGTTCTGTTTATTGAAAATGTATTCAATTTAAATAAAATATATTTGTAAAAATTTTCCTTAATGCGTAATAGAAAGTGAATATTCTTACAATTCACACTCTATTAAAATTATACCTACTTAAAAAATCAAAATAGGTTTATTTAAAAAAAAACTTAGTAACTACTAGAATATTAATTGAAATTAAATCTACTACGAACATAAAAATATTGCCGCTATCGAAAATAATAAATTATTCTTCATAAAGTGGACTAAAAGGGTAAAAGGTTTGTACATTTATCAAATTTAATTGATATTTTTTTGTCGTATTCCCTGAAGAACTCAAGGGAAACAAATATTGCGGTGCTCGAGTAATATTGGCTATGTTGATTGCTAGCTGGTAGTATAAAATCCTCTTCCGATAGATGGCCCAGACTATGCATGCGGTTTTAACAGTTGGGCAATCAAAGACATGATGAGGAGTAGCTCGACAACAGGACACTTGTCACATTTTTTTTGTATTTTTTTAATGCCATCAGCAAAAATATACATATATTTTTTGTGGTGCTTCATTCTTAATCTTGAGAGAGCAGTAGCTGTTAACTGTCGACATTTAGTTCTGCTTAATTTTGTCTCTAGTTAGATCTTAGAAGAAATCAAAAGTTTTAGATTTTTCAGGGACTTTGCATATGCAACAGATGTGGAAATGGTCTGATCCAAAACTTCTGCATATTTTTCGCCAAAAAAGTCTTCAATTTCCTTAAATTTGAAATCCACATAAGCAGGGATCTAATGCAGAATACACATTCTGCGCAAGCGATGGATATGTTTTAAAAGAGATATAATGTACACGGTCTTTATGACAAACCGTAATTAAGAACGTGTAAGGGCATACCTTGAATCAGGGACGATAGTAATTCCACAAATAATTTAATTCATTTTGTTGTGATGGAGGTATTCAGAGAATAATCTTCAAATGCCTTTTTTAGCCAGAATGGCCACGGTACTTCCAAATTTAATTTATTTCCTTTGAAAGAAAAAAAATTAGAAATAAAATTCATTAAAAAAACACTAAATACGTAGTATGGGATGAATAACAGTTTTTATAATTTGGCTATAATAGATAGTAAGTATTTAATCAACAATTGGCATTATTGGTAGAAAATAATTTACTCAAATACTGAAATGAAATATAGTGTTCTATAAATATTTTTCAAAAGTATCATTTAATGGTACAGAAAGATGTATTTTATTTTTATTTAATGGTTTCTTCTATAAATTTAAACTTGCTTAATGTGATACTTTGAATATCTTGCTAAAAGGTTTTTAAACATCATGAATATTATAGCACATATGAAAGATGAAATGGTTATATATGAAAAATATTGTGAAGACTACTTATAAATATACCCTAAAAGTATTTATTTTTCGTCGAAATATTTTTAAAAATTGTGTTTAATACTGTATAATTATTTATAAATACTATCAGATTTTGTAGAATTAACTATAAATGATTAAGTTAAATAAATGTTACATATTATTATATAACTATATATACATGCCATATAGAGTCATGCTCTTTTAAATTTATTAGTGTTATTCGTTTGATATTCTTTTGAATGAATTCTCGATATTGATTGTATTGATTATTGCTTTTATCTAAAATTTTACAAAAATGTAAAACTATTAAAGTACAAAAATTACTTTACTAAATATATAAATACATCACTGAAAATGTCCAAAATATATTACTGAAATCAAAAATAAATGACATATTTTTTGCCAGAATATTCATTAGGTACATTTATCATTTTCAATTTTTAGATAAATGTATTCAACAAAATCAAACATTATTCCAGAAAACAAGTACATTCTCAAGCAAAATAATTGTTTCTTATGACAGAAAAAAAAATTTCCACTTCCAATTATAAACATATTTTTTCTATAAAATAAAAAAAAAATAAATATTTAACTATGAATATGAAATAAAAATAATCCACGAGAGAAAGTTTTTGCTCATAGATTTTCAAATAAGCTTCTCAGAAGAATAATTATAGGAGTTTCAGGAAATTATAAATTGATACCTGATAAATACTTTTTATATTATTTATCAGGTAAAAGGACGTTTTCTACTACATAGTATTACATCCATAGATCTTAGCGCTAATTTAACTGGACTCTAATCTACCTTAAATGGATAGGTAAAAAAAAAATCATTTGAATGAGCCTTCTATTTCTGATAACAGGATTGATAGAGCAATTAAGAAATTAGTTCTAGGAAAATGAGTTGTTAATTAAATAAAAAATTGATAATGATTAATATTACCCAGTACACATAGATTTGGTTTCAAGTGGGCGAAGAGTATTGAATAATAAGTGTTGCAATCACTTTTCTTCAGAACTGGGGTGACTAGGCAGAAAATTTTAACGTCTCGATTTGTCTGATGCGAATTTTTCTTGTTTTTCCAAAATAATAATAATGCGTACTCCTGAAAGTCCTATCAATAAACAATTCACCTGCGAGAGATTTTTCGCAATATATTATGTGGAACGCAATTACACTTATGTGCAAACATTAAATAAATAAGTTAAAGAATAAAATAAGGGCAAAAGAATAGAAGTGAAGAAAACTGATTGAATTTTAAATCTAAAATACACTAATGTCATTTCGCACGAAGTGTCCTCAAATGAAATATTTATAATCAAAAAGTTTAATTGACATATTCGTTCATTTATGAGCAAATTTTTTATATAAGAGATCATTTTCAACAGTTGTCCCAATCTCTTCCTATTCTTGGTAAAACCAAACTACTGTAAACTACTGCAAGACATGAATGGACGTAAAAAGATCTTAGTCAAACTGACTTACTGTCTTGCAGCCAACCATGCAAAGGGAAGTCGTGCAAACAGCGCAACTTGGCCTCCAATCCATCTCTATTATCTTTTGTATATACATCTAGCAGAACCCTACTCTCTTCGCCTTACCATCCGGATCTCCTTAAACCTCGCTCCGGACATCTGTTGTCTCGAAAGTACCTGAGATAAACACAGGGATCTTCCATTAACCAAAATAAGTAATTACTTCGTTCGGAGCGCCAGGTGAGAGATGAGGGGGGATGGCTTTTGGATATTCCAAACTAATGCTCGGACAATTGAAGGACATATTTAGAAGTGTCATGAATAAAGATGGCTGCGCTCCAGAACGTCTTTCGGACTAGTAGAAATTTCGAACGTTACCGTCGATACTGCAGAATTAGTTTTCAAATGAAAGGGTAAATGTGAAGATGGATTATTCGTGGCATTCGAATTCCTTAATAGTACAATTGTTTGATATTTTGGCAATTGACCTTTACTTATTTTTTAAACGATTTGGGTATTTTAATGAATTTAAAATATTAATTAACCTGGATAATAAACATTGAAGCTGAAATCACAAAAAATTTCAAGAGAATTTTTCTTGGCAACGTAGAAGAAATTTAATCAGATTGTTTATTCGTTAAGGTGTTACCTCTAAACGGATATTTAATCCTTCGTTCATATTGAGATGGGCTATTTTTATTGATGAATAAGGTGAAGCTAAAGACAGTCATAGAATATCAGTCTGCATGTGACAACCTTGAGATGATAATGGCAAAATGCCTGAGAGTTTATATAATATGATTCCCTTACCTAACACACCTTAACTTTCTGTATATTAGAAAATTTCCAAGACAAGGACTATATCAAGTCATAAATAAATCTTCAGGATAATATTTGTTCATATAAAACAAACTCAAACGTACATATATTATTTTCTTTAGCAAAGGTTTAAACACATTAGTGGATTTCAAGGGACATAGATGACACTGTGTTTGCAAAAATAATTTTTTGTTAATTTAATCGCTTAACTAAGGCATTAACAACAGAGTGTAGGAGAATTGATAGCAAGCTTCCTTTTAGGTACATTGGCGGTATGTGCCCCTCCCTACTTTAACAAAAAATTTTAAAAGCTTTCTGGGAAAAGAATTTTCAGATATAATTTCCAATAAAAGATAATGTTGTCACACCTAAATGGAGTGACGCACTATTTTCCAAGACTGTAGACTAAAGGACATTAGCATATTTATAAAAGTTATTTTGAATTAAGTTCAAAGTCAACTTAACCTCTAAGAACATTCATTTTGAAAGATTTTTAAAAAATATTTGCCGTTTTAAAAATGTTTCTTTTATTTACAAAACCGGATTATTGAAAACATCGAAATTTTTATAAAGTGAAAAATATCATTTACGTGTTTTTTCTGAACGCAAAACTGGTGAATAAAGAAATAGTTTTAATTTGTGCTTGAAAATCATATTTTATTCATCTTATTTTTTTATTATATTTTTAAGTCACCAAATTTAACATCATAATTAAACAAATGGTATTCAGTGATGTATAGAAATTCTAAAATCCTATTCTCTTCTCCTTGTATAATAAAAACGAACAATTATTTTATACATATTTACATTCCTTGATCTTTAAAATTCAAAGAAGTATACATTTTTGAATTTTATTTTATTTTATTATTCTTTTTTTTAACTAATTTTTTATATTTCGTCATTTCAAATATTTGAATCTTTTTTTTTTTTAATATATTACATAAAATAGATGGTTAAAATCTCTTGCTATAAATAAAAGGAAACAATTAACAATTCATTAAAAACTTCTTTATTTTATTAAGAATTTTTATCAAATTCTTATCACCTAAATGTAAACATTATACTTTTTAAGTATTCTTTTTTTTTTAAAAAACAAATTACTCTTACTTTTTTGAGGACATTTTAGTCTTAATATTGCTCACAAAAGCGTAATTAATCAACTGTGATAATTAACGTAATTTTATGTTTACTCAGGAAGTTCTCTGGGAAGGTGAGAAATAAGATAAGTGTCTGCTTTTATTTATAAGTAATTAAAAATCAGTTTTATAATTTCGAATACCTCGATTATGACAGGTTAAATTACTGTTTTTATGAACTTAACCCTTTATATAAAAACACTAACGCACTATAAAAATAACCTGTTTATTTTTAAAAAATTCTTACTTACTTCGCTACTTAATTTAATTAAATTATGAATAATAAGAGACTTTTGTTTAAATTTTCTTTGAGCAGAAATTCTTTTTTAACAAAAGTCATTTATACGTAACCCTCAAAAACCCAATTGTGCCACTTCATATTGTATAACTGAAATTTGAAATACGTCAGTTCTTTTTTAAACTATAAGACACAAATGATCAATTTTAAAACAAATTCTATTCGTAAGCAGAAAAGATTATAAAGTATGTTGTTATATTAAATAGAAAAATACACATAGTTTATCATTTTTTTAAAAATAAAAATAGAAACAATTTATAGAAAAATTTTGTATTATTAATAATTAAGATAATTTTTCAGTCAGTATTATAACATTTTTAAATATTGAGAAAAACATATGAATTTAATGAAAATCAAATGGTCCAAAATGTTTATGAACACAGAGATTAATTTGAAAGTAATTTGTAAAGAAAGTTATTAATAAATTTTGAGAAGAATTTTGCTGACGTTAAATCATATTTAACTTGTACATGTTTATTTAAATTTTTAGTTCACCTTTAGATTGATTTATTTTATTAAATATGGAATAAAAAAAATAAGTAATATGAAACAAACACTTGAACAAATTTTACGAAGTTTCAATATAGCAACATTTTATTTATTGTTTTATCAAATTTTCAATTTTTGGGACAAATTCAAAGGGGGAACAAATAGCAATATAACGAGTTCAGAAATTGACGAGTTACAAAAGGTAATATTACGAGTTCCTTTCGCATTCATGAAATATTTTAAAAGACAGTTTTTAACTAAAACTTCAACATTTCTTAATTATATTAGCACCTTTCATTTCAATAAAATAACCAATCATTTTGGTAGGTAGCTGTTGTAATGGAAACTTGAATTTGAGTTCAAATTGATGTCTTTCATTTTCTTCTAAAAAATTTTCTTTTCATTTAAAAACAATAATTTTAAGATTTTTACATGTTTACTAACTAAACAACTAACAAAAACTAACATAAAATAATATCATGATATAAATTATAAATATATAACCTGCACAATAATTACAGATTAGTATGATGTTGTTTGAAAAATTCAAAACACAGATCTAGTGAAAAATTTTATTGCGGATGGTGAATAAAAAAAAACTATTATATGATTTTATACAGTTATTTATTTAGAAATATTAACATTTTCTAATGCTAACCATTAATATTAATCATTTCCTTTATTTCTTAACTGTTCTGATTTTTTATTTCCCTCATTTTGACTTCATAAATTTTATAAGCATTGTTTCTCTGCTACTAATATTTTTTGTCCTCATGAATTGAATATCGAACAAAATATTTTGATACTCATAATTTCATAATTATTTCTTTTTATAAAGTATCGTTAATTAAGACCATGAAGTTACAGCATGTATTTCAATATACATAGAAATATATATGCACAAAAGTTACCACCAGCGATCTTCAATATTTTAAGGTATAACAAAAAAAGGATTATGACATCCTATATATGGGAGTCAAAATTGCTCATTGTCAGTATTTTACATGCTTGATAACTTAATTAGTTTAACCCATCATAGAAGTTTCCTAGTTACGAAATCGGTATAGCTTAAAAGAAATAAAAGTAATTTGTTTCAACGTTCTAATAAATGCTTCCTTATATTTAAACTCCCTACATAAATGTTTTCCGTTAAAATGTCTTCTGAAAATTCAAAAATCTCTCTCCTTTCTCTTACCATTTCAGGCAATTATATTTATGACAGATGTTTACCGATTGAATAAAGAGAATATCATATAATTTTATCGTAATATTTTAATAAACCAGGATATCCTGCACAAGGATATCTGATTTCAATGAATTTATTTTCTTTGAAATTATCTATCGTTTTCATCAATTTTGAAATCATGGAGAAATTTAAAATTTCTACGTTAATTTTAATCTTAGAATAAATAATCTTTTGAAATATTTTGTAAAAGAATTTATACCTAATAATTTATTATAATTTATACCTTGAATAAATTTATAGCTACGAAAAGGTCACTAGTCTTTTCAAAATAAAAAGTCTGTATTTTATTTATTTCCATTGATAAAAATCTAGCAAATAACGAAAGAAAAGTAGTAATATCTGAAATTTTAATTAAATAGCAATTTTCTTATAATATTTTCGTATAAATGTTATTTACTAATGTATTCATATTTCATTTTTACACATGAAACTTATTTCGTATTTACAAAATTTTCGTTTAAGATAAGATCTCATTTATTTGCTATGAGCTTTAACTAAACACATTAGTAAAACTTTACGAGTCCCTGAACTGTAAATTGAAATAAAATAAATCCTTTCTCAATTCCACAACCACATTAATAAAGGCAAATCAGATAACATATGACAACATTTTCCAAAGAAACAATTTATTCTACATTAATATGTTTAAATGAAATGGCCGATAAAACAATTTTCCTTGATTTGAGTATCGCTTTCCTCCAGAATCAAGCTTTACTATCACCAATACTATTCCGACCCCAGAATTAAGCACAAATGTAAAGCAAACTTATCCCATTGTTACATCTAGAGAAAAGAAGCAAGAAAACCCAGAAAACGAGTTATCTATCAGTACATGATATCCTGTTGAGGTGATATGTTATTGTGAGGAATTGGGTATTGGATCGGTGTTTATCCGACACCAATTATTTTCCTTTATGTGAATCATATCGTAATAAATTCTCTCTCCAGATGAGATTTTGTCTGAGAGCTGTCACAACATCTTAATCGAAATTTCATTTATTTCTGCCGAATAATATTTGATATTTCCCAACTATCATTCTTTTACTTCTTTGTTTCAATATGGCAGAATGAAATATGATGCGCTTAAAGATATTAAAGAAGACTAAAACAATAAGTAAGGTTTACTTCCTTTTGATTTTAATCTATTATTAATTCATGCAATGAAATAAGGGACTGTGTTCTATTTAATGAAAATGTATTCAATTTAAATAAAATATCTTTATAAAAAATATTCCTTAATAAGTTATAGAAATAATTTTCGTAAGGTTAGAAAATATTCTTACAAATCACGCTCTGTTATATTTACCTAAGTAAAAACGAAATAGGATTTATTTAAAAAACACTTAATAACTACAATAATATTAATTTCCTATTGAATGTAATATACTATTATAATATTACAAGAATATTACAATATTAATATACTATTATTAATATAATAGGCTCTTACGTACATAAAAAAAATGCTGATATTCAGAGAAGATGTCATATTAAATTATTTTTTGTGAGAGTAAAGGGTAAGATTTCTACGTTTATCAAATTTAATTGTTGTTGTTGATGGCGTATTCCCTGAAAAGCACAAGACAATCAGATATGGCGGTGCTCCCGATTAATATATGCTGTGTTTACTGCCAGCTCGGATTATAAAATCCACATCCGACGAGGGGGGGCAGACACTGCATGTCGGCTGCAACAGCAAGACAAACAAAGACTTTACGAGAAGTCAATTCGACATTAGTGCGGTTGCCATATTTTTGGTATTTTAAACGGCATTCGCAGAAACATATATTATTTTGTGGCAATCCGTACCTAATCTTGTAAGAGTAGTGGCTGTTTTTTTTTTGTAGATATTTAATTCTATAATTTTGTATTTAGTTTGATCTTAGAACCATTCATATGTGAAGATTTTGCGAAGGCATTTGCATCTACAAGAGAAGTAGGAATGGTAGTCTGATCCAGATTTCTGACATTCCAAAGAATCTTTAATTTCGTTAAATTCCAAATCCACAAGAGCAGGGATCCATTGCAGGACACATTCTGTGAAAGCAGTCGAGTTTTTCTAAAAAGATTTGAGCCTGTAAGGAAAAGCGTGAGTGAGTGAGGGGAGTAATTATATTCAGTTTTTGTGATGGAGGTAGAGTCAGATAGTCCTCAAGTACCTTTTGAAAGGCCAGCAGTTCTTCCAAATTTAATTTATTTCCTTTGAATAACATTATTCATTTTTTTCGTCTAGCAATCTTTCGTAATTTATTATCTATAAAGAAAAAAAAAAAAAAGAACACTAAATGTGTAACAAAGCACGAATGACAATCATATTAATGGAGACTGTAAGTATTTGATTAACAATCGATATTGTTGGTAGAAAATAATTCATTCAAACATTTAAAGAAAATGAAATATTTTCAATGTGTCCTTTAATGGTTACAGAAAGAATTTATTTTTATTTTAATTCAATTGATTTCATTTACTAATTTTAAATTGATTAAAGTGAAGCATTGAATGTCTTATTAAAAAAGGTTATCTATTATTAAATTTATTTTTTATAACTTTTAAATTAAATATCAATTTTATAGAATTAATTATGATTAATTTAAGTAATTGAATTATCAATGAAAATGAATTATTTTCTTTATAATATTTTTTGATATATTAATATGTATAATCGTACTTATACAATATCTTCTTTAATAAATTAAGGTTATTCCTTTGAATAAATTCACGAATTATGGATTACTTTTGTTTAAAATTGTGCAAAAATTTAAATTTACTATATTAAAATCCAAAAATAACTTAATTATTAAATTCATTATTTTTCTTTGAATATTCATTACATTTTCCCATAGCTTTTTATTTCATACATAAATGTATTAAACAAAAAATCAAATAATATTATTCCAGGAAATTAGTATATTTTTGTTAAATTATTTTTTTCTTATAACAGAAAAAAATATTTGCAATTAAAAATATTTTATTCTAAAAATAAATATATATTCATCTATGAATATAAAATAAAAATAATCCTCATTAGGAAGTTATGTTCATACATTTTCGAATAAGCTTTTCAAAAGAATAATTATAGGAGTTTCAGGAAATTACAATTTGTAGTTGAGAAAAAAAGTTTTCTTTTAAATTGTCCATCGGCGTAAAAAATAGTTTCAATTAAATAAAAACTAGATTCATAGGATTCAACGCTAATGGAACAAGATGGGTAGTAAATTCTATTGAATGAACCTTCTATTTCTAACAGGAGAGATAGGGCAATTAAGAAATTAGTTCTAGGAAAAAAATTGTTAATTAAATAAAAAATTATAATTATTAATCTTACTGAGTAAACTGAGATATATGATTTCAAGTGGGCGAATAATCGATAAATTTATTAATAAGTGTTGCAATTACTTTTCTTCAGAACTGAAGCAAATAGGCAGAAATTTTACAGCTATTTAAGCACCAGGACTCGCCAGGTGCAAATTTTTTATATGTGAAAAACCAATATAGATTCCTGAAAGTATTATCAATAAACTATTCACACTTTCGGACATTTCGCTATATATTATGTGAAATGCAATTAAAATAATGTGCTGGAATTAAATAAATAATTTAAAGAACACAAATAAGGCAAAAACTAAGTGAAAAGAAATTATTGAATTTGAACTCTAAAATTAACTAATGTCATTTATTCATACGATGTGTCTTCAAATGACATTTATCATTAAACCAACATTTAGTTGGCATATTTGTTCATTTACGAGCTAATTTTTTATATGAGGGATATTTTCCAACAGTTGTTCAAATTTCTTTCCATTCTTGATAAAATCGAACTACTGTAAACTACTGCAAGATTTCGATGGACTTAAAGATCTTAACCAAACTGACTTACTGCCACGCAGCCAGCCATGCACATGGAAGTCGTGCAAACAGCACTAACACCATAGCAACAAACCTGCCCATCAATCCATCTCTGTTATCTTTTGCATATACATCTACCTGGATACTACCTTCGCCTTGATCTCCTTAAACCTCGTTTCGGACATCTGTTGTCTCTGGAAGTACCTGAGATAAACACAGTGATCTTCCATTGAGCAAAATAAGTAATTACTTCATCCAAGCCTCTCGTGGAGGGGACGGGGTTGGGTGTTCTAATGCTCAGACAATTGAAGGAGATATTTAGAAGTGTCATGAATAAAGATGGTTGCGCTCAAGACTCTTTCGGACGGTTAGAAATTCTAAACCTAGTCGCTGACGATGCTCGAATCAGTTTTCAAATGAAAGTTTAAATTTCAGACTAGTTTATTCGTGGCAGTCAAATTGCCTGATAGTACAAGTAATTGAAATTTTGACATTAAATCCCTTGTTACTTTTTAAATGAGGGGTTATTTTATTGAAATCAGAATGTTAAAATGACTTGGATAATAATCATTGAAAATGAAATCACAAAAAAATTTTTAATAAATTATTTCGTGGTAAAGTAGAGGAAATTAAATCAGATTGTTTATTCGTAACATTATTGCCACTTAAAAGGATATTTAAACGTCTGATCAATTTGAAAAGGGCTACTTTTATTCAAGAATTATATAAAGCTAAATGCATTCATAGTCTTACGTTCCAGTCTTAATGTGGCAACCTTGAGATGATAACGACAATCGCCTGAGAGATAATGTAATATGATATCTTTATCTAACACACCATAATGTTCAGCATATTAGAGAATTTTCCAAGACAAGGACTAAATCAAGTCAAAAACAGATTTGTTAATTATAACAGATCAAATTTGTTCATATAAAGCACAACTCAAACATACATAAATAATTTCCTTGATAAAAGTTTAAACAAATTAGTGGATTTAAAGGCAAATCGCTTATCATAGATAGAACTGCGTTTGGAAATAAATTTAAGAACGCAAAGCAAAATAAATTTAATGAATTTAGAAATTTAACCGCTTAATTAAAGCAATAAGAATCGAGTGTAAGAAAATTGATAACAAGCTTTCTTTCAGATAAATTCATGCGGCATGTGCTCTTTTCTCTAATTTAACAAAATTTTAAAAAAGTTCCCTATGAAAGGAATTTCAAGAATATATATTCCAATAATAGATAATACTAACACCCTAAATAGTACTAGCACATTATATTCCAAGCGTCTTATCTTAGGACCATAATATTAGTACAAAAATTTTAATTAATTAATTACAAAAGCTAACTTAACCACTTGGCACATACATGTTGCAAGATATAGAAAAAAATAAATGTCGTTTTAAAAATGTTCCTTTTATTTACAAACCTCATTGTTGAAAACATCTAAATTTAGATAAAGTGAAAAATATTTGTCTATTTTTTCTAAAAAAGAAAATTGGTGAATAAAGAAATATTTTTAATATGTGCTTCAAAATCATAAACCCTATATTCATCTAATAGTTTATTATTATTTATTTTTAGTCATCAAATTTAACATCATAAGTAAACAAATAGCACCAAGTAACGTATTCAGTTCAGTGACAGTATTCTACAATCTTATTATCTTCTCCTGTATAATAAAAAAGGAATAATTTTTTATGTAAATATATTCCTTGATCTTTAAATTTCAAAGGATTTTTGAAAATATCCACCAAAAAACTAATTTTTACATTTCATCATTTCAAAGATTATAGATATTTTTTTTCAATAATATATAATATAGATGTGTAAAATCTTTTGTAATAAAAAAGAAAACAATAAACAATTCATTAACAACTTCTTTATTTTATTAAGAAATTTTTAATAAATTATCAACTAAATATATGCATTATTTTTAAGTACTTATTTTTAAAAACATATTACTGTTACTTTTCAAAACATTTTACTTTTAATATGGCTTTGATAAAAGTGTAATTAATCAACTGCGATAATAAACATAATTCCATGTTTACTCAGGAAGTTCTTTCGGAAGGTGAGAAATAAGATAAGTGCCTGTTTTTAATTACAACCAATTAAAAATCAGTTTATCAATTAATATCTTTTTTATAATTACTAAATATCTCAATTATGACACGTTAAATTACTGGTTTTCATGAGTTTAACGCTTTCTACTACAAAAATAACTGTTTATTTTTTAAAAATTCTTACTTCACTGCTTAATTTTATTAAATTATGAATAATAAGACACTCTTGCTTAAATTTTCTTTGAGCAGATTTTTTTAACTACAGAAATTAATACATTAATTTCAAAAACTAATTATGTCTTATATGCTGTTAAATAAAGTGATTACTTCAGTTTAATCTGTATCATTAAATATTTTTATGAAAGAAACTTTATGTAAAAAAAAACATCTCGTATTGTATAACTGAAATTTTAAAAGGTGTCATCCATTCTTTTCAAATCAAAAGTCAATTTTTATTTTAAAATTATAAAGTTATATATAAATTGAAAAACTTTAAAACAAATTCTCAATTCGTCAGGAGTGGGATTTTTAAAGTATGATGTTAAATAAATAGAAAATTATAAATAATTAAAAAAAATTTAAAATAAAAATAAGAGCAATTTATAAATAAACTTTTATATTTTATTATAATTTATAAATAAACTTTTTTTATGTGTATTTAAAATATCTCTGCTATTAATATTTTCTTTTGTCTCAAGGAATTGAATCTCCGATCGATCCAAATATTTTGATACTGCAATTATAAATTTCATGATTATTTCTTTTATAAAGTGTCATCAAATTAATAAGACAATGAAGTGATATAAAGTATTGAATTGTCCATAGTAATGCATGCACAAATGTTACCACCAATGAAAGTTAATATTTGGAGATGTAACCCAAAAGACCATGACATCATGCATATGGGATTCATAATGCCTGTTGTCAGTATTTTACCCATGATAACGTAATTAGTTTAAACACTATCATAGAAATTTCCAAGTTTAGAGCAGAGCATAACTTAACAAAGGAATAAAATAATTGTGTTAACATAACATAACACATATTTGGGCTTTAATATTCTTCCTTACTTTTAAACTACCTACATAAAAGGTTTCTGTTAGAGTGTCTTCAGAAAATGAAAATCTCTCCCCTTTTCTTACCATTTCAAGCAATTATGTTTATGACAGATGCTTAACGATTACATACAGATAATATCATGTATTTTATCATAATGTTTTAATAAACAACAGCGTGCACAAGAGTATCTAGTTCCGATGAATTCATTTTTATTTTGAAAATGGTTTTCGTTTTCTTCAATTTTAAAATCATAGAACAATTGCAAATTCTATGGGAATTTTAATTTTACACTAAAATCAACCACTGAAATATTTTACTAGATCTATCGATTATATTTAAAAAAAGAAAAGACACAAGTCGTTTTATAACTGAAAATCTTTTTTTTTTTTTTTTTTTATTTTCAATTATAAAAATTTAACAAATAACGATCGACAAATTAATAATATCTACAATAAATTCGCATAAAGTTTACTTCCATATAATGTATTCATATTTATTCTTTATACATGAAACTTATTTCATAATTCCAAACATACATTTCTATTGGCATAATATCTCATTTATTTGCGATGAGCCTTAACTAAACATAATAATAAAACTAACAAGTCCTTGAAGAATAAATTGGAAATAAAAGTGAATCCTTTCGGAATTCCCAACCACATTCATAAACGTGAATCAGATTACATATGACAATATTTTCCAAAGAGACATTTTATTCTGCATTAATATGTTTAAGTGAAATCCCCGATAAAACAAGTTTCCTTGATTTGAGTATCGCTTTCCTCCAGAACCAAGCTTTACTATCACCAATACTATTTCGGCACCAGAATTAAGCACAAATGTAAAGCAAACTTATCTTGTTGTTATGTCTGGAGAAAAGAAGCAAGAAAAGCCCGAAAACGAGTTATCTATCAGTACATGATATCCTGTTGAGGCGATATGTTCTTGTGAGGAATGGGGTATTGGATCGGTGTTTATCCGACACCAATTATTTTCCTTTATGTGAATCATATCGTAATAAATTCTCTTTCCGAGTGATGAGATTCTGGCTGAGAGCTGTCACAATATCTTTATCAAAATTTCATTTATTTCCGCCGAATAATATTTGATATTGTCCAACTATCATTGTTTTACTTCTTTGTTTTGATATGACAGAATGAATTATTATGCTTTTAAGGACATTAAAGAAAAACTAAAAACAATAAGTAAGGTTTGCTTCGTTTGATTTAATCAACTATTTGTTCGTTCAATAAAAACAAGGAACCGTGTCCTATTTATTTAAAGTGTTTCCAATTTAAATAAAATATCTTTATAAAAAATGTCCCTTAATATGTATTAGGCAGAATTTTCGTAATGTCAGAGAATATTTTAACCATTCACGATCTGTTCAAATTTTAACTACTGAAAAAAAGTCAATAGGATTTATGGAAGAAACTATTAACAATTACAAAAATGTTATTTTCCTATTAAAATTAAGGCGAATACGTACATAAAAAAAAATTCTACTATTGTGAAAACATATCGTAATGCATTATTTTTCATGAGAAGTGTAAAGGGGTAAGATTTATATGTTTACCAAATTTAATTGTTGTTCTTATTGTTGTTGTATCCCCTGAAGAATACAAGGGAATTAAATATTGCAGTGCTTTCGAATAATATAGGTTATGTTGATTGCCAGCTCAGTATAAGTCTTCTTCCAGTATTGGTCCAGACAACGCATGGCGGCAGCAACAGCTGGGTAATCAAAGACATGAGGAGCAGTAAGCTGGACATCAAGGCAGTTGATACATTTTTGGTATTTTTTAAGGCATCAGCAGAAATTTTCATATTTTTGTGGTTCTTCATCCTTAATCTTGTGATAGTAGTAGCTGGTTTTAATGTCAACATTTAGTTCTGTAATTTGGTATTTAGTTTTGATCTTAGATGGAATCGTAAGTTTAGATTTTGGCAAGGAATTCGCATCTACAAGAAAAGTAGAAAAGTCAGTCAGATACAGATTTCAGGCATTCCTCGCAAAAGAATCTACAATTTTTTTTTAATTTCAAAACCACGTGAGCAGGGATCCATTGCAGGACACGCATTCTGTGAAAGCAGCCGAGTTTTTCTAAAAGAGATATAATGTTCAAGATCATATTTGAGAAACCTTCATTAAGAGCCTGTAAGGAACAGCATGAGTCAGTGAAGTAGCAATTATATTCATTTGTTGTGATGGAGGAAGAGTCAAACATGTCTCAAGTGCCTTTTAAAGGCCAGCAGTTCTTCCAAACTTAATTTATTTCCTTTGAATAACATTATTGATTTTTTCGTCTAGCAATCTTTGGTAATTTATTATATATAAAGAAAAAAAAAAAAAGGAACACTAAATGTGTAGCAAAGCACGAATGGCAATCATATTAATGGACTGCAATAGAATGTAAGTATTTGATTACCAATCGATATTATTGGTAGAAAATAATTCATTCAAACATTGAAAGAAAAGAAATTATTTAAAAGGAGGTGTCACTTAATGGTTACAAAAACAATTTATTTTTATTTTAATTCAACTGATTTCATCTGCTAATTTTAAATTGATTAAAGGGATGCATTGAATGTCTTCTACTATTAAATTTATTTTTTATAACTATTAAATTAAATATCAATTTTGTAGAATTAATTATGATTAATTTAAATAATTGACTTATCAATGAAAAATGAAATATTTTCTTTATGATATTTTTGATATATTAACATGTATAATCGTACTATACACAATATCTTCTTTAATAAATTAAGGTTATTCCTTTGAATAAATTCACGAATTATAAATTACTTTTGTCTAAAAATGTGCAAAAATGTAAATTTACTACAATAAAGTCCAAAAATAACTTAATTATTAAATTCATATATTTTCTTTGAATATTCATTATATTATCACATCGCATTTTATTTCATAGATAAATTTATTCAACAAAAATCAAATAACATTATTCCAGGAAATTAGCACATTTTGGTTAAATTATTTTTTCTTATAACTAAAAAAAATATTTCCAATTAAAAATATTTTATTGTAAAAAATAAATATATATTCATCTATGAATATAAAATAAAAAATAATCCTTATTAGGAAGTTATATTCATACATTTTCGAATAAGCTTTTCAAAAGAATAAATTATAAATTATATAAAAAGTTTTCTTTTAAATTGTTCATCTGCGTAAAAAGTATAAATTATATAAAAAAGTTTTTTAATTTTATTATCTTTAACCGGATGGGTAGTAAATTCATCTGCCTTATTAGGCAAAAATGTAGTTTCAATCTAAATAATACTGAAATTCATAGGATTCAGCGCTAATTTAACAATTACAAAAATGTTATCTACATTAACCGGATACGTAGTAAATTCTATTGAATGAACCTTATTTTTTTCATGAGAAGTGTAAAGGGTATTTCTGATAACAGGAGAGATAGGACAATTAAGACATTAGTTCTAGGAAAACAATTATTAATTAAATAAAAAAATGTCAATTATTAATATTACCCAGTAAACTCAGATATAATTTTAAGTGAGAGAAGAATCGATAAATTTATTAATAAGTGTTGCAATTACTTTTTCGGAACTGAGGCAAATAGGCAGAAATTTTACAGCTATTTAAGCACCTAGATTCACCTGGTGTAAATTTTCTTTTTATATATGAAAAAACCAATATATATTCCTTAAAGTTCTATCAATAAATAATTCACCCTTTAGGACGTTTCGAATATATTATGTGGAACGCAATTACACTGATGTGCAAGTAAATAAGTTAAATAAGTTAAAATATACAAATACAAATGAGGCAAAAAATGAAGTAAAAAGAATTGATTGAATTTGAAATCTAAAATAAACTAATGTCATTCATTCATACAATGTGTCTTCAAATGACACATTTATCATTAAACCAACATTTATTTGCCTTATTTGTTCATTTATGAGGTAATTTTTTATATTAGTGATAATTTTCAACAATTATTCAAACCTCTTTCCATTCTAGTTATAATGAAACTATTGTAAAGTACTGCAAGACTTCGATGGACTTAAAGATCTTAAAAAACTGACTTACTGTCATGCAGCCAACCATACACAGTGAAGTCGTGCAAACAGCACAACACCATAGAAACAAACCTGCCCTCCAATCCATCTCTATTATCTTTTGCATATACATCTAGGATAATCCCTCTCTTCGCTTTTGCCGTCCTGATCTCCTTAAACATCGTTTCGGACATCTGTTGTCTGGAAGTACCTGAGATAAACACAGGGACCCACCATCAAGCAAAATAAGTAATTACTTCGTTCGAGCGCCTGGTGGAGAGGAGGAGTGTTGGGGTCTTTGGGGGTCTTTTGGAGATCCAAATTAATGCTCGGACAATTGAAGGAGATATTTAGAAGTGTCATGAATAAAGATAGCTGCTCTCCAGAACGTCTTTCGGACTGTTAGAAATTTCGAACGTATTCGCTGATGATGCTCCAGAATCAGTTTTCAAATGAAAGGGATAAATGTGAGAATAGATTATCCGTGGCATTCTAACTTTCTAATAGTACAATTGTTTGGTATTTTGTCATTAAACCTTTAGTTAATTTTTAAATGATCTGACGATTTTAATGGAATTAAAGTGTAAATTTCCTGGATAATAAACATTGAAGATGAAATCACGCAAAAATTTCTGAATATATTATCTCGTGTAGTAGGAGTGGCAATGTTTATTCGTTTAGTGGTCAATAATTTAAAGCTCATTTAATCCTTTGTTCATATTAAAATGGTCTACTTTTATGTACATGAAGCTGAAGACATTCATAAAATACCAGTCTGAATGTAACAGCCTTGAGAGGATAATGGCAAACGTCTGAGTGATTATTCTTCGCAAAGGGAGAAAAATGATAATCGGATTATTCAATTTTAGCAATGTTTAACACTTTAAATATACTTAAATACTCAGGTATATAAAATTTGTTGCCGTTTAGTAAAATTGAACATATACAAAAAATGGCATTGATACAATGTCCCCCTTTAGATGGAAATTTAAAATGTGCAAGAATATTCACCCAGAGGAGGGCCTGAATGGCCCAGTGGCGCGCTAGCGCCTGGCGCTCGGTACCACAGGTTTCAGGTTCGAACACTTTTCAGCTCGATGTCTATAATCAATCACGCTGGAACAACTAAAGGTATAGTTCATATTCAATCTGTAGTTGCTTCAGCACCTGAGAAATTCGCACAGACATTCGCTATTTTCCTATACATGATACCGAATATCTACTATCAGATTTGGTGACAGGTTGCCCTCAATAGTACAAAACTCTAATTGCATGTAATATAGCTACCCACAATACCGCTTGTCTGCTGTGAAATTTAAGTTATTTGTTGTTATGTTTACTTGTCAAACAACATACATTCCTCTCTCATGGGAATGAAATGCCAAAACTCTCCCCATGAGAAAAAAAAAATGCTGCAGTATATTTTATACAGTACAGAAACCTGAGCATTTTAAATGTCTAGATTTTCTTAATAAATATGGAAATGAATTAGTTAATACTTAGAGGTAACAGTTGTAAAAATATTATTAAATAATAGCTACAAAAAATTTTTAATATGGTTTTAATGTTATTAAAGTGCAATATTTGAAGTTATCAGCAAATAAAAAATATAGATTACATTCATTTGTAATCTATAATATGTAATAATGTAATCTATATTTATAAAAAATATGAAATCGATATATACATTATTACATTTTAATTAATTTTTGTTAAAGCTCATAAAAATTTTTATTGACAAAATATCATTGAATTATGAATCATAATTAATAATAGCTATTTTCTAAAATATGAAGTACTTATAATTAAAAATGTATGAAATTAATTTTATTTTAATTAATATGTTATTTTAAAATATAATTAATTTCATATATTTATATTCATTTTCATATATTATATATTATAATTAATATATCATTTTATTATTTACTTTCATGTACTTTGTATTTTTTCATTATTGCAGGAGAATAAATAGAATAAATAGCGCAGTTATTTAATAAAAAATGAAAATAACAGAAATTCAATCTGATGTGTTTGATTAATAATTTCCATTTTACTTATAAAAGAAAAATTAATTAAGAATGTAATTATTTTCTTACCGAAATACTATTCCTTTGATGTTTTAGCAAATCTCTTTCGCAATTTCTAATACAAGATGCATAATTTCTTTAAATACGCATGTAATTTGTTAAATACAGCAAAATTTCGTTTCATTATGTTCAAATGTTATGAAACCTCTATAATTACTAACTGTTTATTAAGTAACAAAAACAAGTAATTGAATAAAAATTACAAATAATTAAATATCTCATATTTCCTGAAGAGCAAAAAATAAGATTTTCATTAATGTTTTTGGATGTAAAAAAAATATATTACCATTGCAAACCATAATACCTTGTACAGGGATTATTTTTATCATGATAAACACTTTTTTATAGCATGGATAGGGAAACGTTAGGGGAAAAATCCCTTTCCTGTAATCAACATGTTCCTCGCAATAACCGAACAGATAAGTAAAATATGTAATTTACTTTCGAAACGGAAATGAGAATCGATTATTCGTTGGCTGAGTAAATTAGCGAAAAAAGAGGATGCTTGTGATAGGAGGAGTTCGCAAAATCGGGAATAACCAATTTCCTTTGAAATTTCTAAGGCAATGCGAAAAATATTTAGTAACAGTCGTAGAAATGAAATCGAGTTAATACAATGTCGCAAGCTGTTTTTAGAACAACAAGGAATCGGTAGTTTCCTTTTCTCTGATAAGCGGACTATCATTCCCTTATCTTTTAATTTAACGAGATTTTTATGGGTGCATTAAAGTTTTATTAATATCTCTGCTAGAAATTACATTGTAAGAGCTCGATCAGTTTATAAGACATTTGCATTTAAAACTACATTTAAACCCATTAAAAATAAACATTTTTGTATTTTTAATGGTGTAATGATACGTATTTTGATATTTTTGTGACTTCAAACTATTAAAAATTTCAAGTCTTAAGTTAAGTTTGAGTTATTGTGTTCATGGTATTTTGTTTGTGTTTAAGTTATTGTGTATTGTTTGAAAATTGTGTTTGAGATTGAGTTATTGTGTTTCAGTTATTGAATTCAAGTGCAAATTCAAGTAAGGTTGAAATTGCACTTGAATTCTTCTCTCCCCAAGACGGCCTGGTGGTCAAGTGGTTAGCGCTCTGCCTTTGGTATCACAAACTTCAGCTTCGAATCATGGGGGTGGCATGGGTGTTTTAGTCGTTCGGAATCCACTTTAAACTGTAGGTCCCGGTCTGTGTTAGTCCTCGTATGCACAAGTTGAGCTAAACTAAACCAAACATCTCCTTAAGTTCTATTTGGTTTGTCGTTCTACTGTCATTTTTTGCATATTTTGACTGATTAGACGACCTACAGTTTAATATAAATTCCGCATCCCTGCAAAACTTCCATGTCAAAGCCAAGATTTGTACCAGAAGACTGTGGTAATAATGGCCAATTGGCCATCAGACAGCTCTTTCTCAAGTCCTATAGTAGCATCCATTCCACATGTTCATGGCACATAATTATGTATTAGTCAAACAACTTTTATTTTTGAGAAATAAAAAACATTTTTTATTTTTTATTTTTTAATGAGCTATTTAATTTATGCTCGAAATTCAAGGTTAGGAAGAAAACTTTTAGAGGAGACTTAGTATAAAAATAATTATTTACTTCGGATAATTAAATCCAATTAGTAATTCAATGTTTTTGTTAACAGAACTAGCCACGACGCCAGGCATTCTTTTAGACTATGTAATCCAGCAAGTAGAAATAGCATGATAAAAGGGATTTTTAATAACATGTAAAAATCATTTATTAATTAATATATTTCCAGTTTGGGGAGGAAAAGATATGACCTCTTGAATTTTCTCATAGCTGGTATATTAGTAACGCATATAATTTATCTGCGTGAAGTAATAATGCACGTTACAGATTTTTCTAAAATTTGTACATAAATGATAACTAAAAGATATACAATACAAAAAATATCATTTATCTGTGACTTAATTTAAATTACACGTGAACTTTCGATCTAATCACATGATAAATATGCACTTTAGAGAATGAATATAATTCAAAATACAAAAATAGTCAATGATTTGGTATTTACGTTTGAGATATTTTTCTTGAATTAGCTGAGATTCAACAGCTAATTTTAATTAATCGCAGACTTTATATGTTCCTTATTATGTAATGATATAAGAGTACTGGAAAAGATCATTTTTTTTTGTAATATCTTGTATAAATTACTACATATGTATAACGGAGTCAAACAACATCAAATTTTGATAATGATAATTGTGGAAATAAATATGATAAAATGTTTTTAAACATGTGAAAATAAAAAGTAATTTTAGTCTAATGAAATGAAAAAGGAAAACTGATGCATAAGTTGACAGAGCAAAAAAAAAACCTGTAACTGCAAGCATGTTTTTCTTCATGGAATTCACTCTGAAGAATATGTGGGAGAGGAGATTAGTTGAAATTTTTTATTCATACTCACAACATTCTTTTTTAAGGTGCACCTGAATCCCTCACGATTGCCTGGTGACGAATCAAACCTTACAGTCACTGACTATAGAGTGCCAACCTGGATACAATGGCAGTCTTCCTCAAATCTTCCACATGGAGATCTACAACTCTCTGATACTGACACGAGGGCTTTTGGTTCAACATCGTTTGGTGGGATTGGAATCAAACACTTAGTTATTTTTATCAAGCCACGAGTTGTTTATCGAGACCGCTCTGTCCCTTAGTAAAAATGCAAAAAAAATAAATTTATTTATTTTTCGTGTTTTAAATTGCAACTAGCTAATTACAAATGTAAATTAAAAAATCCAAAAATAGAGCCCGTGGATGACGTTAAAGACCACCGTCCTTGGATTGAGCATATGTTTATTCATTAAAAAAAAGATCCCCCCTTCCTTTTAATGCCATTTAATTCCAAAGAACATATTTATAAAAACTTTTAATGGCGTGGTTTTTCTGACACTGCTTTATTAATGACTTACCCCTTTTTTTGCACCATTTCAATTTCTTGGAAAGATTTAATAACTGAGTTTTTAGCTGCAATTAATTTTTAGATGCTTTACTCTTGAATAGAAGGATAATAAGCTTCTGTTTATGTAAAAGGGCAGCTTAGCAAACTGTAGTAAGTTTCCTCCATACAAAACTTAATATTCTTTTTCTTTTGAATATAAAGAGAAAAAAAATTAGTGCTTAATTTAATTCAATTCGTCTCATTAACTGAAAGCGGCCTGATGGTAAATGGAATAACAGTCTGGTCTTTGGTACCCATATGCTTCAGGTTCGAATCCTGGCGGTGCCATGGATGTTTGTAAGGGTTCAAGAATTCACTTTAAGCCGTAGGTCCCGATCTCATATGACAGTAGAGAGCGTCACAGAGCCCAGTCAGACTTCTCTCGCCCACGTCATTCCCAAACTGTAAAGGGAACAGCTTAGCTCTAGGCACAGTGATGTGGTGTACTAGTAAAGTAGTAGGTAGGTAAATTTGTACGCTAAAGTAGTAGGGTCTAGTTAGCCACTACTACTACACATTGTAGTAGTAGGCTAATTAGACCGCAACTACACAGTTTAACATGGATTCGAACAACTAACAAACATCCCTGCCACCACCGGGAATCGGGCAGGCCTGGGACTCTTCCCTATACAGACAAGAGGCTTCCGATTCAACATCGCTTGATAGGATTACAACCAAATTTCCTTAGTTCTTTTTATGACACCACGTGTTGTTTATCCTTTGGATTAAAACCAAACTTCCACTTGGTTCTTTTTATCAAGCCACGCGTTATTTACCAGACCATCTGACCCTTAAGGCTCATTCTCACCGAGGCGTGAAGCGTTGAAGATTCACGCGGCACGGGAAGAAATTTTTTCGACCCCTTCACAGCGAAACGCCAGAAATAGCATTACGCCTAGTGTAGTTCCGCTTCGAGTTTAAAGTGGGTCAACTCGAAGCGGTGGTTTTCAAACCGGTTTCAGGCGAACGTGATGAGGCTAGTGATTGGTCAGCGCTTCACGCTTAAACGCCTCACGCCTTTGGTTAAAATGATGCATACAAAAAGTGAATAAAAATTATTTCTCGTGTTTTAAATTTTTTTAGCTAATTCCAAATGTAAATTAAAATGGCAAAAAAATGAACTACTTTTATTAGATATCTAGTGAAAGAAGAAGAAACTTTATGTTATGAACATTAAATGATTAAAAAACTATTGCTTTTTTTAATGCCATTTTATCATGGGGGGCTATAGAGCCACTGAAGATTTGATTGAGAACCAATGTTTTCAATTTACTGTGATTTTGTGCACACTTGGGCTAATTGGACCCAGTTTAACGTGTTTTCCGAACCACTAACAAACATTCATGGTACCGCCGGGACAAACTCGAAACCTAAATGGTACCGAGCGCTAGTACTCGGCCACTCTTGACCCCGAAAATAATTAATAAATATTATAATTTATGTATTCGTTTTCGATAGAGCAATTAATTTTGCCATTTCTAGGTTATCTATAATTTTATAAGGGACCAGAATAATCAAGTCTTTTTTTCATTCCCTTCTCAGAGAATGTATTCTCTATTAAAATATCAAATGCTATCACTAAAAAAAGATGTTTCAAAACATTTTTAATCTTTTTTTATTCATTTGTAGCCATACATGCAATGACTTTCGATTAATGAAAATTTCAAACCTGCCACGTGCAAATTAGCAATTCAAATAGCGTTCGTTACATTCTTTTAGAGGCGCACTTCAACAGATTGAATACACAACCAATTGATAATTTTCAGCCGAGGTTCTTCCATCGTCTCTTCCGTCTTTAAGAGCAGAATACGTAAATACTACTATAAAAAATGCGGCAAAGTATGGACTTCGATAATAAAAGGAATAATCAGATAGTTTACTTAGGGTGAATGAAGCTTGGAATTGTTATAAGATCCTGCATTCTTTTGTCTTTTCTTTTTTGTAAAAATATCTAAATTAGAATTAAAACTTAGTAATTTCGGATTGTTTGTTGTGTTCAGCAAATTTGTATGACATCAAAATATTTCGATTTGTTAGTTTTTAATAGAAAGCTTGTTTTGCTTATTAATACAAAATATAATTTCAATCAATAAAATATCGGGTCACAGTAGTCCGAATGACTAGCTCTGTGGCGCTCAGTGTCACAGGGTTTGCGTTCGAGTCCCGACGGTGTGGATGTTTGTAGTGGTTCCAGAATCCACTTTTTAAATCGTAAGGTCCCGGTCTAATGCTACTTTTGAGGGTAGGGCACAGCCCTATTCCATAAAAAAGAAAACATCACCTGTGTCATCACTAAAGTTGTTAGATGGCTAGGCCCACCATGGGTTGTTGCCAGTGAAGAAGAATCAGAAAATGACACTGATAGATTTATTATAAAATTTTAAAGTTGTAGTCTTAGAAAATAAATATCTATTTATTGTATTTACTTTCATTAAATTATCAAAAGCATAAAATAAATTTGTATCGCTGTTATGATTTTTTTTTTTTTTTTTTTTTTTTTTTTTTTTTTGTTTGTTCTTTTACAACAAAAAAAAACATAATGTGTCGAATTCAATTTATAATGTTTAAATAAGACATGCATAATCGTTTTAAACATCGTATTAAAAATGAAAATAATATATACATTTATTTAAAATTCCGGTTTTTAAAAAATCTGTTATATAAATTAGAATGGGATCAAAAATTTTAAGAAATTCATTCCACTCACTTTATCATTGCACATTTAACTTTTTCAGAAAAAAAAATTAATTGTTAAAAATCTCAAAAATATTTTTCTTTGTTGCTTTATTTATATTTTATTCGATAGCGCAATTTATATTGGATTCGATTTACAGTGGCCCGATACCAAATTATAAAAACAATTAAAAAATTCTAAAAAATATTTACTTATATGGTCATCGCACATTAATAGTAAAATGATGATTGAAAGAATATCCGTTATCAAAGAATTCCAATTCTTTCCATTTTTTACAAATGAAGCGAATATGTCTTATGCAAGCTGTCAATTCTTTCCATTTTTATAAATTAAGCGAATATGTCTTATACAGACTATCCAATTCCTTCCATTTTTTACAAATGAAGTGCATGTCATACAGACTGTCATGGTGACCTTGAAAGATTTTTAGTTCCATTTTTAGAATTGTAATATATGCAAATCACTGTTTCTCTGTTTACAAAATGATGCAATTATTCATAATAAATATTAATATTGTTAACATATCACAGGTGTTTTTATTGCTGACAGATTTTGCTGTACTTTTAGAATAGAACATATATTGAATAATTTATGCTCAGACTAAAATTTTTCTTCAACTAGTATAATTTTAAGTATAAAAAAAAAAATCTTAAACATATATATCAGAGCAATACGTAA